>JABSTQ010007297.1:0-29200 GCA_013358835.2 Ixodes persulcatus
AAGCGGTGGACTGGAAGCAGATATTCACCCCACCTGTGTCAGCAGCTTCTTATGGTTCGATATGCACTTCCCCATCTCAATATCATCTGCCAGACCAGAATATTGGATGCGGAATATCATCTTCCAATTTTATGGTTTTCTCGTAAGAATATCTGAATGGTGGCCTGAAGAGAGGCGAGTAAAAGAATTTTAGCAGTTATTAAACATTTTGATCGAATAGGCTAACGGCACATTTTAGGAATATATAAATATGTATAAACACTGAACTAGCTATCGCAAAAAAGGCGAATTATTTAAATTTATTCGAATGATGAACGACATTTGCACGCTTATTTGAACAGATGGTGCCACTAGTCCTGACCCAGAAAAGAACACGGCCATGTAATAAATGAATCATAAATCAAGAATTGAAAGCAACGAGACTATAAAAGGTTTGAATAAAAAATATCGGACATTGACGTGTCTTAATATTGCCTAGGCCTGCGGAGTTTAATTCGTTTTGATTTGTGAATCGCCCTTGACGTGTAATTTCATCTAGACACACATTTTAAGCTATACACTAATCAAATATTGTACAGTTCAGTTTTAGATTAACAATACCTATCTCAAGGGATGACGTCATTTTTGTTGCGACTTGGCGTTTGCAAAGCAAAGATTAGAGGACATCTCAACAAACTCATGTTTGGAATTATATAACGAAGAACTAAAACAAATATCGCTACTTTCAAATTTATGCTAAAGCAATGCAATGTACGTATTAAGGTATTAGTGAAGGTTACAAAGCAGAGCACGCAATGTTTGCTTCTGCTGTTAGCAAAATTTGTATTTATCTTGGTTTTTATCTAGTAAGTACTAGTAAAACAGGTAACTTCATATTAACGCGTTTCACTATTTTAATTGGTTAATGCAATCGCACAATAGCCACCTTTATTCTGCCATTCTTATATCTTAAATATCTATAATAATAGTATGAATAATAATTTTTTTATCAATCACTATTAAAATCTAGTTTGCAGAGCACAGCATACTTGTTTTAGTCTCATGATTAATGAAAGTATACTTAAAGAAGATGGAACATATAAGGATTCCAAGTGTTTAGACTGGGTTCTCCATTGCAAATGAGTTAACTATTTCCATGAAGTATTTGATGTCAGCTTTAAATATTAACTCGTTTACATGCATAATTCATATGAGTCTTTCTGACAAATAAGCAAAAGTTATATTTCTGCTAAAAGCTGTAAATAAAAATTAAAATTGTTTCTTTTGTAAAATAAATTCCAGGGTAGTAACTTTCTAAGCCGTAACCAAAATCTAGCAAAGTCTAACTCTAGGCTTGAGCCGCTAACCTTTGTTTACCGGGATTTAGGATACCATAGGACGAAAATGTATATTCAGAACATTGTAGTTGCCACGTGTTATTTGTAAAGCTTCCCGTTTTTATATTTCTTAGATATGTAGTAAAGGCTTCATACATCTTCTTCGTAAAAATTATAGCGCCACAAGGCCCTGCTCTAAGAAATGTGTTTCATAGCACACTAAAATAAAGGACATTTCGAAGCACGAGTCAATATTGTAATGGTTATTTCTTGAGGCATCCAGTCTCAACAACATTACATTATTATCTTGTGATAAGGCTTTTAACGTATGAGAAGATGAATTTTAATGGGCAATTGTGATGCAAGGACATTCATGTTTGCGCACCATCCGTAAAAGTAGAAGATGCGCACAGCTTCCTTTGCGATTCGATTAATCTCCTGGACAGTTCCTACAAGGAACTCAGGACGCGAAGTGAGATCCCAATACTTCTACTATTGGCAATGAAAAAAAAAAGAATCCGGCCTTACATCTCCCATCTGAAAACAGTACAACGGAGCTATGCAAATATTTAAACGTGTGCGCTTAATTAGCCCTCAAGACGCCATCATTTCTGCTTACACTTCGAGGGGGAAGGGTGCGTACGGTGGTAATTCCTAATTAACTTCAGATGTACACTGCACGGAGGAAGTCATGCTTTGTCGGACGTGTAATAACAAAGTTTCCTATCAAACAAGAATTCACTTGATTGTCGGGGCAGAGGCCGACCGTCGCGGCATGCCACAGTTTCCGGCTGCTTGAGCTGTCGGGCTCAACGAACGTGTTGCCCCGATGGGCGACCTTAATTGCTGGGAAGTACAGTAACAGATGCTGCGCTTGTGCCCGCTCAGTGGGACACGTTTTGTGCGCTATTTCAACGCTGCCGTCCCAGGTTTGGGGGGGGGGGGGGGGCATCTTAAACCGGCGTTTGTTTAATTTTATTCTTGAAATAAACGTCAAAGATGATTGCGCGTTCGTTTTCGTGCAAGATTGTTTGGCACGTGTTGTGAAAACTTAGTCACGAAGCAGGTAGTCATCGAGAAAAAAAAAAACATAAAAGTCGCAAAAAAGTCGCGTGTTTGGTGCTCGTACAATTTTCTGGATGCGCGCCTTTTCGATTGACTAATTTGGTTTGAGAATGTTTGTTTATACAGCGGGCCCGATTAAAGCGTTATTTTATACAAAAAGCTAAATATAAGATCGAAGATGTCTTATTAAGATTGGAGTCTGCTCATATTAAAGTTTTCATTAAATTTTATTCATCACGATATTATAAATGCAAAAAATGGAAGACAGTTGGAACATTACAATTTCTTCTTTGTTTCAATCTGGTATTTGATTCCTGATTAACAGATTCTTGTTGGGCGATTGCGCAAAGATGAAAATAATAGAGAAGATTAGTTTTTTGTATTATTATAAGACAAAAAACAATAAAAAAACATTCCCGCGCAATTTTCTTGCTCTATCTGCATACGTGCACGCTGAAAGGGCTCCTTCTTGCAGTCGCAATACACTCTAAAAAAAGCAAGCGTCTACTTTCCCGCACAACGCTCGGAGAGCCAATCACCGCAACCTACGAAGGCAGCTCAGCGAATGACGATGCCGAATCATATGTTTAGGCCAAAAAACGCAGTCTTAGTTGTGACATTAAGCAATGCAAAACGTCATGCTTGCATCGCTTAATGTCACAACTCAGACTGCGTTTTTTGGTCTAAACATATGTTTCGGCATCGTCATCCGCTGAGCTGCCTCCGTAAGTTGAGGTGATTGGATCTCCGAGTGCTGTGCGGGAAAGTAAACGCACGGGCTTTTTTTAGAGTGTACAAAATATCGCCTCTCTTCTAGAGATATAACCACTTCCTCGATATTTATTGTACGTATTTCCTACGGCTATATATGGAAATGCGAGTTTGACCACCTGAAAACAAAATTCAACAAATAATGCAGCGTTTTTTTTTTATATATATGCCGCCCCAAACAGCCCACACTCCCTCCCACTTGCTTTTGTATGTCCTCTTGTCCAGGCGTACGTGTTTCGGTACATGGGTTTAAGTAAGGTAGAAAGCACGTTTCGCTTTGCTCACGTACGATGTTGCGCTTTCTTTTTTTTTTTTTCCTCCACGTTTTGATGTATGCCTCACTGCGTTTATTTGACCTTATCTATGTGTGTTTTTGGCGTGCGACTGTGCAGTGTTGTGCCCGTTACCGAAAATAAGTAAAAAAAAAATAGCATTACTCGTTAGCTTGGAAAATTGCTAACGCGTTACAGAGCTCCGTTACCATTTGGCAGATGTAGCGAAATACCGGTGTCTTACTTGGCATGAATGATGAATGTTATTTTTGCGTTAGTTTGTCCTTACATTGTGTTTCACTGTTAGTATATGATAGCTGCGAGTATATGACTGTTAGTATATGACTGTAGCGTCTCATTCACAAACGTTTCCACAGAATTGTCGAACCTTTCTTGAGAAACAGGAACTTGATGCATACGGTCGATTCTCATCTGCTTCAGCAAGGGCGCCTCGAGACAGTGGGTTGTAGTTTTGGTCTTTCGTTTCTTTGAAAGCACCTCGAACTCTGAGAGCGTCTGCAAATAAAAAAAGTGAAAAAAGGGCTGATGCGACATTGCTGTTAATTGCTAGTTATAAGTGGTGTGGTACAACGAAATATTAACGAAATAAACAGCATCCCGAATTAGTATAAAAAAAAAACACTTTTTAAATAACTAGCAAAAAAATATCAAATAGGCCTGTTTATATATAACTACACTGATTGATTTACACTCCTTCTGACACACGGAAGTAAACTGAATTAAGCCGTTTTTGGAGAATTTTCTCTAGCTTACATTATTGAGCATAGTGAGATGTAGCTGAAACGCTATGCGACTAACAAAAATGATCTCGAAAGTAAGGTGAGTTCTTTTGGCTAAAAAAATTTAACCACGACATTTCAGCAGAAAAAGTAAGTGACGTTAAAAAATAACTTACCTTAATGTGCTTTTTCGAATTAGAGTTCGACGTCGTGGATGTGCTCAGCAGCTTGAGTTTCGGCATACAAAGTAGACATTTAAACAGCAGATTGTCTGACTTCGTTTCCCTCAATTCAAACATAGCACTTAGCCCGGGCCATGGTAACGGAGTTTCGGTGGCCGTTACCATTTGCACGAAGAGTAAGTGGGAGATGGCAGTAAAATGTGCTTTTAGAGCAAGCGTTCCTAAACGGCCTTGGTGACGGAAGACAGACGTTGCATGACAGAGACAACTGCACGCCGGTGTTTTTCCCACACATGGTTTGTTTTAGTTCTTTATTGTTGTTGTTGTTGTTTTTTTTTGGGGGGGGGGGAGAGGGGGAGGGGGGAGAGATTTGTTTTAGTACTGACGTTCCATCGAACTGATTCGTTCACAAACGGAAATCTAGTTGACTAACCGTAACGCATGAACAGCATTAACGGGTTTCCCAATTTTCTCAGTATTCACAAGGCTTCACTCACGTACACAAATGCACTCGTGCATGATTTTCAAATTCCAGACCCCAATCAAGCCAAGCTCCAATCATATATTTCTTCCTTATGTGTACGTGTAAGAAAAACGAAGCTTCTGAATCTTGTGTGCCTTCACACAAAACAAAAAATGATTCTAGATTGAATTCGATTAAGATTAAAAAAAAATATCCGGGTACCATTTGTTTTGGGAAGTTGTAACACCTTATTGTCACGGGCCGTCTTCAGGAGCTGCACTCTTTTTCTCATATGTGTACGAAGACAATAATACTATGATTAGTAACATCACTCTCATAATGATTCCGTTTTATGTTATAAAATAGGAAACATCACTCTGTTCAAAGAAAGTTAAGAAACCAATGGACATTAATTTAGATTTTAGAAGAATGTCTCGCTTTCTTTGCTCGCTTTCCCTTTTTATTATATAGCACTGATTTTTCACACTTAAATGATAAACCTTGTTCTCATCATTCTTCATAAACTAAATGTAAATTTCAGAACCTTTTCAAGCACAAGACACGTGCGCATTAGTCTTGATCTGCGCGTTAAAACCATGTAGTAAAAAAAAAAAAAAGTTTGCTTGTTCAAACAACTACATAAAAACTTGGGAAAATAAATACCATATTTAAGTCTTATTCGAGACAAAGTATTATCATTAAGTTTGCCATAAAGCGAAATTACTCAACGGTTTGCTACTCAAAAATTGCTTTAAGGAGTGTTTAGTTGCATCGCGAACGACATAGTAGCTCAAAGGAAAAATCAAAATGTGCAAAAAAAAGGTCATTCTGGAACATGGTTGAGAAAACCCCGAGACTGCGAGTAAACGACACGACACTAAAAAGTCTAAATTTTAGAGACTTTTTAGTGTCGTGTCGTTTACCCGCAGTCTCGGGGTTTTCTCAACCATGTGCAATGCACACCAGCTCGTTTGCGCCCTTACATTTTGTTCATTCTGGTAACGAGTTACGGACTTCTTCAATTTAGCACCAAATCAGGTAATAGACTTCGATCCTATTACCTTATTGATTGAAAGAACACGTTGATTTTTTAATGGCAACGCTTTGAATAAGACTGGAATCACGAGCCCAGGTTCATAGTGGAGCCACTGAGGATTTAAGCGCTATACAACGAATAAATACTAAAAGAAAAATGCTTAAGTGACACTATTTTTTTTATCAAAAAGACATGGTGATCCAACCTTGCTGCCCATATAGTAAATGACTGCAATACTGACTTGAGCTATATATACATTTTTTTATCCGCGCTTTTTTGTATATCCGAATCAAATCCTTACATCGGAGGGGGCAAGAAATTCTCGCCAGTGGTGACCGTTAAATACGTAAAGAGTGTATTTAATTGCGCCCTTAAATATTTTTATTTCTCGCCGACCCCGAAAAAAGAGTGTTCGTTGAAATAAAAATCACTTCGCTTAGAAATTCCATCAAATGCAGTGGAATTAAGATGCATTTCATGATTTGTTTTACCGAAAAACGTTTTATTGGAAAGAAGCGGAGACATTTCGCCTTTAAAAGTGCAGGGAAATTGTGGCGTCGCGACACGCGACATCATGACGTTAGGTGGCATTGTGACATCATGCACTCAGGCCATCAAGAGAGAGAAAACTTCGTGTAGGAGTCCCATTAAAATATATCACTTTAAAAAGAACAAAAAAAGAAACGGATTACTTACGCTATAATTGGGAACGCCCCAAGGCACACTGCCGTCGCTGATATCGCGAGAGGAGTGCTTCGGCCTTCTCTCGTCTGTGTGGTGGGTTAGTTCTGGTCAAGAAAGTCGTGGGGACCATGAGAAAATCCGGACCGTCTGTTGCGTTTGGGAAATTTAGCAGGGCGTTCCATAACTTCGATAATAATTCCCGATATTCCGCCGGCGCCTTTGTGCGTGTATCGTATCGTTATCGAACGCCCTTTTTTTCAGTTATCGGAAAGATCTACTACAGCTCTCGAATATCTCTCCGAGAATATCTGCAGCACCGGCGTATGTAGACAAACAGCCATGTGCCGCCAGTACGGAGTACGTCCATGACCCAGTTTTGTGAAATATGGTGTGTGTTAACGGGGAAAGAAAAACGAGGGGGTTCCGATAATGCCGAGGAGTTGCTTTACGAGGGACATCTAGCTCCCGATAATTATTCTTGCGTGGTTCCAGGTTCCAGCCTAATTCGACCACCCGGAGAAATTTAAATCCGTATCATAATGCCTACGAAGATATCGCATTTCCTTCGACGATAAAAGAAAAAAAAAACTGCCATTTCAGCCAGTTCTCGTCAGCTGCCCAGTCGCTAGGCACTGGGAGGACTGTGCAGTTGGACGCGCTTTTCTTTTATCGTTTGTACGGCCCAAGCTCTTCGTTGCCAGTCACACAAAGGACCATGACTTTCACGCGTTCCGCACGTTGGGCCTCGTCGGCGGCTTCGTCGGCGGAAAACGCTTCCGAGCGCGGCGGCTTCAAGAAGCCTCAGGTTACTACCGGCACCCAGCGAGTCGCTCTGCGTCCCCCGAACAAGGTCCAGCCGGTTCAACCCGCCCTCAAGCCGAGCAAGCTGCAAACGGCGATTGTTCCGTTCTGCCTCGTCACCGCTGGCATCAGTTTCCTGAGTCCAACGTCAGCGCAGCGTCAGCTGCATGCGACGTCAACGACCCATCAACCTTCCCGTCGGACGATTCAGAGTTCTTCGGAGTTCTTCAGGGTTCCACCCGTCCCACCCTCCAGTCAACCGAGTGGACTTTCGAGTCAGCATATAAGCCGACGCGTGTCACGGAATCCCTGGGTTTCGGAGCTGGCAGGAACGAGGCCATGTGCTCACGAAAAGCTTTCTTGATGCAGGCGATTGTCCCGTTCTGCCTCGTCACCGCTGGCATCCGTTTCCTGAGTCCAACGTCAGCGCAGCGTCAGCTGCATGCGACGTCAACGACCAATCAGCCTTCCCGTCGGACGATTCCAAGTTCTTCGGAGTTCTTCAGGGTTCCACCCGTCCCACCCTCCAGTCAACCGAGTGGACTTTCGAGTCAGCATATAAGCCGACGCGTGTCACGGAATCCCTGGGTTTCGGAGCTGGCAGGAACGAGGCCATGTGCTCACGAAAAGCTTTCTTGATGCAGGCGATTGTCCCGTTCTGCCTCGTCACCGCTGGCATCAGTTTCCTGAGTCCAACGTCAACGCAGCGTGAGCTGCATGCGACGTCAACGACCTATCAGCCTTCCCGCCGGACGATTCCAAGTTCTTCGGAGTTCTTCAGGGTTCCACCCGTCCCACCCTCCAGTCAACTGAGTGGACTTTCGAGTCAGCATATAAGCCGACGCGTGTCACGGAATCCCTGGGTTTCGGAGCTGGCAGGAACGAGGCCATGTGCTCACGAGAAGCTTTCTTGATGCAGGCGATTGTCCCGTTCTGCCTCGTCACCGCTGGCATCAGTTTCCTGAGTCCAACGTCAGCGCAACGTGAGCTGCATGCGACGTCAACGACCTATCAGCCTTCCCGTCGGACGATTCCAAGTTCTTCGGAGTTCTTCAGGGTTCGAGCTGCATGCGACGTCAACGACCTATCAACCTTCCCGTCGGACGATTCCAAGTTCTTCGGAGTTCTTCAGGGTTCCACCCGTCCCACCCTCCAGTCAACCGAGTGGACTTTCGAGTCAGCATATAAGCCGACGCGTGTCACGGAATCCCTGGGTTTCGGAGCTGGCAGGAACGAGGCCATGTGCTCACGAAAAGCTTTCTTGATGCAGGCGATTGTCCCGTTCTGCCTCGTCACCGCTGGCATCAGTTTCCTGAGTCCAACGTCAGCGCAGCGTGAGCTGCATGCGACGTCAACGACCTATCAGCCTTCCCGTCGGACGATTCCAAGTTCTTCGGAGTTCTTCAGGGTTCCACCCGTCCCACCCTCCAGTCAACCGACTGGACTGTTCGGGTCTGCATATAAGCCGACGCGTGTCACGGATTCCCTGGGTTTCGGAGCTGGCAGGAACGAGGCCATGTGCTCACGAAAACCTTTCTTGATGCAGGTTAGTTATTTCCCATCTGGCCCTTTTCGTTCTGTTGG
Organism: Ixodes persulcatus; assembly: GCA_013358835.2. Lineage (NCBI taxonomy): Eukaryota > Metazoa > Arthropoda > Arachnida > Ixodida > Ixodidae > Ixodes > Ixodes persulcatus. The sequence continues at coordinate 8,915 of JABSTQ010007297.1, forward strand.
TGGTTTCCTGCCAGCTCCACCCAACCAACTATTCTTGATTGCGAGCACTAGGAGTAAGCACTTTCATGCCATAGTGGGTAATAGGCGCAAACTCTATTACAGGAAAAAAGTGATTTTTGTGCTCTTGTTGCTGTTGTTGAGTGGCGACGTAGAAACTAATCCTGGTCCTGCAACTAAGGAACTAATGGAACTCATACCATCTATGTTCACTGAACTGCAAAACGGTCAAAAAAGTGTACTCGCGAAATTAAATGTTATTGAAAGCAAACAACCGGAGATTCACTACAAAATAGAGAATTTAATTAAAAAAACGAGCAATTTGAACAACGCATCTCAGATGTTGAAGTAAATAGAAGAAAGCTGGAAGCAAGACTAGACGACCTTGAAAATCGGAGCCGCAGGACAAACTTGGTGTTTTTTGGCATACCTGATGACACAGTGCGAGAGTCATGGGAGGAGTCGGAAACTCTTGTTAGACGCATCTGTAAAGGGAATCTAGATAATGATGTCAAATCACTACAAAGGGCCCACCGTTTAGGTACTTTCAAGGAACGTAGCTGTCGGCCGATTATAGCAAGCTTTCAAAATTGGAAAGAACGTGACAACATCATGCGCAACGCCTTTAAATTCAAAAACTCTGCTTACAGCGTTTCCAAGGATTTCAGTGCACTCGCCAGAGAAAAAAGGCGCAAGCTATTTGACTATTCCAAAGAAAAACGACAAGATAAGAACAACAAAGTGTATCTTACCTACGACAAGCTTGTTATCAACGGAGACACGTACGCCTGGGATTTCGAACAAAGCATGCCTGTACTCGTTCGTAAAAAGGCTCCACCGATTCAGCAGGATTGACGCAGTGCGAGAAATATCTGTCAAAATTCCGCTTTATCAGATGTAGATGCCTCGGTATTACTTGTGAACTTCCGTAGCATAAAAAAATAAAGTGGACGATTTCTTATCTCTAGTCGAGACAATCAGACCCAAAGTTAATATGGGAACAGAGACATGGCTGCATGACTCGGATTCTAATTGCGAAGTTTTTCCCCCTGGTTTTACCGTATACCGCAAAGATAGAAATGGACACGGAGGTGGTGTGTGTTTGCTAATTTCATCAGACTGGAGTAGTAGAGAACTAGTTTCTTCCGAAAACGACACTGAGTCTGTATGGTGTCGTGTAGTTTTACCTAAGGAGACCACTTTAGTTTTTGGTACATTTTATCGCCCTCCAGCTATAGTCGGTTACAAGTTAAGAAGGTAGGAGAAGCTCCTCCCACAAGCGTGGTGCGCCGGTTTCAAATCCCTCCGCAATCGAAAGAAGAGTTCACTGGAAACGCTCCTTGTTCCGCCTCAATGGACAGATAATGGCTACAGAGTGGTGCCAACTTGTCTCCGACCCCCACTTTTTAAAGGGAAGCTGAAGAGCTTTTCGAAAAAAATGAGTTAATGGTTGATTCTGACGTGTCTGTGCCTGCTGAGTCCAAATATCACAATCGTTTGACCCAAAATAATCCCTAAACACGAAACAAAGCGAAGAAACCAGAAGCGATCGCCGCAGCGGCACGCCATTGGCTAGTGACGCGTGACGCGCCACTACGTCATAAAAGGACCATCCCGATTCTCGTTTGCTCCGTCGCTTGCAGAAGTAGCCGGGCGCCGGGTCTTCTGCTCTTGTAAATCGGGTTCGGTTTCTGATTTTTCAAAATCTTTCGGTGGATCCAAAAGAGGAATGTGTCCAGACGACGCTCGACGTGACAAAGTACGCGTTCAAGCCGTTGGCAAGGTAGGAAAATGACCCCCCGCAGTGATAAACGCAGATACGAGGAACTGCTTGCGCGGACGCGACATGGCCGGCTTCATACCTTCAGGAATGTACTGACTGCTATTTATTCTAACGTAAAACGTTGACAATAAACGGAGTGTTATTGACGGGACGGCTCAAGCCGGATTAGCGTTACCCTCCCCAAAACGGTCGTCAGAGGACAAGAATTCTGCAAACATCGGCCTTCGTGCTTGCCAGCTGCTGGACGCGTGAGCGTGCAGGCTGCATTGTTCAACAAGGCTGAAGTGGTTTGAAGGGATAGTATAATCGGCTTCGGCCGACGGGAGAGCTTCCCTGAGATGCGACGGGTGATAAGACAGGGTCGCCGTTCTGCCACCGCCATGTCCTTGCGCACTATGCGAATAACTGCGCAGAAGGTCCATCCTTGTGATAGCGGTACCCTCTGCAGCGTTTAGTTTGTTTGCCACAAACTATTACGCCATTATAGTTTTAGAAAAAGCGGAGATGTGTGCCCGGCAGCCCTTAATTTGATACCGAAATCGTGAAAGCTTCCTGGGCCTCTACATTCGCATACTTCTACCAAGATTTCTTGACTGCATCACACCACCACCAAGAATAATCATCGTCCGATCGCATTTCTACGGCACAAAGAATTGTTGCATGACACAAACTTTATACAGAAAACACTGCGTAACTTGTAAAAAAAGAACTCAATTCAGAACAGAAGGTCACATGCTTTGTATTTCCAAAAACCTCTCCTGAAGAGAATATGAACCTTTGGAAGGAAAATTTAACAAAATTTATGTTTACGTTTAAAACATATGTGACCTCAAATAATGCCAGCAACTGTAAAAAAAAACAAAAAAAAAACGTTTATGCTAAAACACGCTGCACCGTGAAAGTCGCATTATGAATTGCATGACCATTTACTAGAGCAATCCCTTCTCCTCCCAAATGGCTGGGTAGCCGAGTAGATTAAAAGCAAAAGAAAATAATCTTGGGCTACCCACAATTGTTTTCTTTTGTTTCCCAGATTTCCCGGACCGGAGTCAGTCCGGAAAATATGGTCACTTCAACAATATAAGAAACCAACACTAAAACACTAATATAAGGCGGTTAACGCAAGAGAGCCAGTGGAAACCCACTATTCGGCTAAATGATCGCGGCTTTTCTAGCACACTGCACAATTCTAAAAACGTAATAGCTTTTTTCTAGAACAGTCGACCTACAATTCCTACCTAGTTATGTTTCCTCTTTGTTTCTGATTTTAAATGCGCTGAATTGCCTTCTTACCTTCAAAGATGGTCGGCAGAGTGTCGGGTTCAGGCGAGCCTTCTTCAAACCAAACCCATACGTACACAGTTTTCATATGCGCCGTCCGAAACACGTTTCGAACAAAAAAAAAGGTTTACTTGCTCAAACTCACCCACCCCTTTAAAATCTCGGTGACGAAGTGAAAAATACGGTAAGCCGGAAGAACAACTGCGACGAGCGCTGTTCGTAAAAGCTGGCGGCTACACATGAGTACGGCATCGCGCAACATCACGAGTCAGTTGGTTCGGTACCACGAGATTTCTTCAAACCCGTGAACAAACAAGAGAATATTTAACACGTCAGGCGATTGAGTCAATACCATGACCGGTCAACGGATAAAAGCAAGCGCTATGCAGCGGCAGAACGACGATGGCTCGAAAAGACACTAGAGCAGCGAGGAAAGCGCGGCCAGCCGCGGCGGGGTCCCCCAGCCGGTCCTTTTGTGACGCCGGCTGACGGGCTTCCTCCTCTCTCCCCTTTCCCTCTGATTCGGAGAGGCGTGGCTTCGGCGTTACTTTGAAGGCGCTTTTCCGGTTAATCCGCGCAGAAAATGACCAAACCAATGCGATATTCGTGATGGTTGAGGTCTGATTAACTAGGCTCAGGTGTTTTTTCTCATATTTAAAACCGCTTCAGCTTCCCTTTAAGAAAGCGACCTTTGTATTCATCGGAGAAGGAACCGAGCCCCTGAAAGCAGCCTTTGTATCAATCGGAGGGGGAAGCTCATCCCCGAGAGTCGTCTTTGTTTCCATCGGAAGGGGGAAGACTTAATCTCCCTCTCGTGGCTTCCACAATGCTAAGTCAAAGTCGAGAGATAAAGCAAATATGTACAGAAAGGCAAGACCCTCCTCGCGCGTTGGCCGCAACGTCAAGGGTACGATGGGACGCTATTGGATGCGGAGGTGGCGGAGGGATATATGATTCCCTTTGAGGGGCATTTGCCGCTACCTTCTTGACTTGTAACCTACTATAGTGATGCGTATTCGATAGACAAACTGGGTGACTTGTTGACGACAATTCCAGATAGTGTATTCTTGGGAGGAGACTTTAATCTACCAGGGTTCAATTGGTCTGATGAAGTTCTTGCTACAGATGGACCCCGCGCTTACTCGATGTTTGCTGACATAATCGGTGTATTTGGATTCGAACAATATGTTAAAAAACCGACGCGAGGAAATTTGGTCTTGGATGTGATTTTATTCAATTTTCCTGGTGTTGTATCCGAGGTCACTGTACTTCCCGGCATAAGTGATCACTGCGCGGTTGTTGCTAAGCTCTCGGAGCCCGGAACGCGAAAGCAAGCGGAGTGTTCACGGAAAGTATTTTTGTACGACAAAGGTTTTTATACATTTAGTCGTCTCTCCGAGAATAGTGACGTCGAAACTATATGGCATGCTTTTAGAAATGAAATATTTGAGCTTGCGGAGGTGTATATTCCATCGAAACAAATAACAAAGCGTAAAAAAAATAAACCTTGGTTTAATGTAGAAATTCGCAGACTTATAGGTAAAGCGAGACGCGCTTACAAAACGCTTACCAAAAAGTTGGTCAGTCCAAACTGAGCAGAAGTACAAAGAGATTAACAGACTTCTCAAATTGCAAATAAAATTAAACAAAAAAGTGTTCTTTGACAAGTTTAACGAAAATCGAAAAAGAAACCCTAAAGACTTCTGGAAGTTTGTTAACGCGAACAGAAAGGAAGACACTTCTATTCCTGCGTTGAAAGTTGATGGTGGTACTGTGGTGTCTGATAACGCGAAGGTTGAATGCTTTAACTCGTATTTTAAGTCGGTATTTTCGGAAGACTCTCCGCATCTGGTATCTCCAGTGGCTTACCAAACGCAGCGAAGCGTAATGCCCAGCATTACAATTGACATGAACGGTATAGTGAAGTTGCTGCGCGGAATTGATGCAACCAAGGCTGTCGGACCTGATGGCATTTCCCCTGTCATTTTTCTTAAGTGCAGTGAATCTATAGCGCGTTATCTTTTTGTTATATTCAGTGAAACTTTAAGGACGGGGATGGTTCCAATGGATTGGAAGATGTCAAACGTTACACCAGTTTTTAAATCGGGATCTAAAGCCAGTGTTGAAAATTATCGCCCTATTTCATTGACATCGATCTCATGTAAGTTGTTTGGACACATTATTTATAGTAACCTTTACTCGTTCCTGGATTCATTACACTTTTTTTCCCAATCACAGCATGCTTTTCGAAGCGGCTACTTTTGCAACACCCAGCTGGTAGAATTTTATCATCATATATCCAGATCACTAGACAGCAGGAAATATGTCGACTGCGTCTTCTTAGACTTTCGAAAGGCATTTGACACGGTCCCCCATCATTTATTATTGTATAAATTGATTTTGCTAAACATAGATCTAAACGTCCTGAACTGGATACAACATTATTTAGAAGGTCGAGAGCAGCGGGTTGTTTTAAACGGTACTATATCTACATCAACTCGGGTTACGTCGGGTGTGCCACAAGGGAGTGTCTTAGGGCCTTTACTTTTTCTCATATACGTAAATTATATCACCGAAAACATACAGTCTCATATTAAACTCTTCGCCGATGACTGCGTATTGTACAGGGAAATAAACACGTCAGACGACCTGGCCATATCACAAACCGACATAAATATTTAATCTTCTTGGTGAAATCAATGGAAAATGAGCCTAAATTTAAGTAAATGCAAACATATTCGTTTTTCGAGAAGTAAGCTGCACGATGCTTATAGCTACCTAATCAACGGGAACATTTTATGTACTGTGTTCGAGTATGTTTACCTAGGAGTGCTATTTGCGGATTCCCTAAAATGGAACAGCCATATAGAACGTACAATCGGAAAGGCTAGTAAAATGTTTTATTTTATCCGTAAAAATTTTAGATCCGCGTCGCGAAACGTTAAAGAAACACTTTATTTTTCTTTGGTAAGAACGATCCTTGATTACGCGTGCGTTGTGTGGGACCCTTATCACGACTTCCTTAATAATAAACTAGAAAAAATTCAAAATCAGGCCGCGCGTTTTGTACTGAACAACTATGACCCTTATGCTAGTGTTACAGATATGAAAGCCAGGCTGGGATGGGAAACACTCGAATGTAGAAGAAACAAACAAAGACTAAAATTCTTCCACCGTGTCTTTCACAACAAAAGAGGAATTGATAAAGCCACCTATCTTATGGAGCCATCCTACGTTTCTTCCCGTTGTGATCATTCTAAAAAGGTTGCTGTTCCCACTTACAGGACTGACAGTTTTGCGAATTCATTTTTTTGTCAAAACCGCGAGAGAGTGGAACGACTTCCCGGAAGGTATTGTGTCCATTGATGATAATGACGTTTTCTTTTTCCACTTGTTATAATGTTTTCTAAAAACCCCCTACAATATTGCCCACAGGGCGATGTAGGTACAATGTAAATAAATAAATAAATAAATCCGGGAAAGAAAACTGCGTGGCTGCTGAAGACAGTAACAAGGTCGAAAAATAAGTCACATTAATATTTGTTTTCTCTTCAGCAGATATGCTAAAAAATGAAACTACAATACTACTGGTTGGAGTGAACCCCTTCAATATTCGTCGCTTCTTCAATCAACGGACTGGCTTCGGATTCTACCTTTTTTCGTCGTTTTCTATTCATTCCGTCCGTTTATCCCTCGATAGAGAGGGGTCGTGTAACAGAGTTCGCGTAGTCTCGAACCGCACAGTCACCTGAGATGAGCACCGAAGTCCGTAAATTATCGTAATGTCTCGCTCATGGCAAGCAGTTACAGCGACTGTTTTAATCTTCCTCGTTTATTTTAGAGCGCAGTTCTTAGGCGCTCGTTTCCGTGTTTTGCGGCGTCGGCGTCACCGGAGGAGGAGGGAGGGTGCGGCAGAGGAGGAGGGGAGGGTACGGAGGAGGAGGAGGGAACGGTATGGAGGAAAAGGGGAGGGTATAGAGGAGGTGGGGGGAGGGTATTTCTCTTCTTTTATTTTTACCACATCCAATTCATCCGATCCTCATAACAGCGCCAAGATTTGACGCTGGCAGCTATTTGGGCTGAGCGTATTTGATTTTCACGTTAAGTCTAGGAGTTCGCAAATCACACACAGATTGAAAACCTTTTGGTGTATAGAAGACGTAATTTGCGGAGTTTTTTTTTTCTTATTTTCTTCTTCCTGTTCGTTCGTTTTACGGTTGAGGAACACATAAAGGGAATCGAGCAAAATGTTTTTTCTTGTTTTTAGTTAGTGTGACAATATAAATGACTAAACACGAAAGTGTTGATATTAATGGCGTTTTCTTAATATCTGCCTCTCGCTGGTTTTTGTTTATTTATTAATTGTTTATTACTTGCAGCGAAAGTTAGATATTTTGGTATTCTACTCGTTGAAAAACCTTTAAATAAAATATATTGTTCTGCTTTGCGTCGTTAAAAGCTGTGCTTAATTCATTTTTTTTAACTAGACATGTTTTTATTTTTGCTTTCAATTTTTTCTCAAGTACCCAATGACAAAATCAAAATATAAATTAGGATTTGAAAGGTTACTGGTAACCTCAAAATACAACGTAACAAAATTGAAAAGTACCATTGTACCCGTTGCGTTCGAAAACCTACCCACGTCCAGCATTTCTGTATCTGTCTTGTCACGTGACTTGATCTGCCGCAATAACTCGGATTCATTCGAGTAAGATTGGAACGCAGCCCCAGAGTGCCCATCTGCTGACCGTGATCTGGCCAATCTGATCTGGCCCACCTCTGGGCACAGCCATCTCAACGTCACGTGATCCCTAATGTGGCAAACAGGCAACATGGCGGCAACCGGGGGGGAGGGGGGGTGCCATTTTCGGCCGTTGGTTTACCGCTCTACGTTTACTCAAACTCGTTGGTTAATATCAACGAGCTTGAGTATTACCTTAGAGCGCTAAAACCGGAACCCACGGCATTCAGCGGAAATGGCACCACCCGTTTGCCGCCATCTTGCCTTTTTGCCACATTAGTGATCGCGTGACGTTAAGATGGCTGCGCCCAGAGGAGGCCAGATCAGATTGGCCAGATCACGGTCAGCAGACGCAGCAGACGGGACATCTGGGGTTGTGTTCCAATCTTACTCAAATGGATTCGAGTTACACAGGCGGATCAAGTCACGCGACAAGACAGATACAGCAATGCTGGACGCGGGTAGGTTTTCGAACGCAACGGGTCAAGACCTTTACCCGATAGTGAGATAGAGTAAATTGTGGAACACGGCCGCCTGGATGGGGACCGAGCCGTCCGAGCTGGAGCCACTAGAGCCGCGAGCTGGCCGAGCGCGGCTAGCGCGGCGATGGCGGTGCGAGTAGGATTTCACCGCGATGATCGTGCTGCCGGAGAATGGTAAATCTCCATGTGGGTCATGTTTGGCAAGGCAGACGATGAACAAATAAAGCCGGGTATGGACGTGTCGCACAAGATCTGACCAGGTATGGGCACCGCTCCGAAAGAATCGATCGTATGTGTCCAATATCGCGTGGATATCTCGCATGAAAGTTTGCATTCTCGCTGCACTCGATTAGTGGAATGTTCATGGCTCTTAAGGAAAGGTACGCAGGGCATATAGAGTATCTGCGAGTGGAAGCCGAGAAGGAATGCGCGAGAGCTCTCACGCATTCCTTCTCGGATCGGATCTACGCGTCGGTGTCCATACCTGGTCAGATCTTGTGCGATATGTGCATACCCGGTCCTATTTGTTCATCGTCTGCCTAGCCAAACATGGCACACATGAAAATTTACCATTCCCCCGCAGCTCGATCATCGCGGTTCAATGCTCGCCCCGCCGTCGCCCCGCCAGCCGCGCTCGGCCAGCTCGCACCTGCTCGCTCGGTTCGGTCCCCATCCAGGCGGCCGTGTTCAAAAATTCATTCTATCTCACTTTTGAGTAAAGGTCTCGTACCCGTTGCGTTCGAAAACCTACTTGCGTCCAGCATTTCGGTATCTGTCTCGTCACGTGACTTGATCCACCGGATTAACTCTGATCCATTCGAGTACGATTGGAACGCAGCCCCAGAGTGCCCATCTGCTGACCCTGATCTGGCCAATCTGATCTGACCCACCTCTAGGCGCAGCCATCTTAACGCCACGTGATCACTAATGTGGCAAACAGGCAAGATGGCGGAAACCGGGGGGGTGCCATTTTTGGCCGGTGGTTTACCGCTCTAAGTTTACTCAAGCTGGTTGGTTAATATACTATTTAATCCTGGATACCTAAAAACGGGATGGAAGAAGGCATCTCCACGTATTGAGTTAGCACTTGATGCGTCGAGGTGCCTTCTTCAGCCTTGCGACGCGATTATTTTGTTTAAACGTTATATCCAATGTCATGAAATAAATTTCGATGGTCGCTTTAATATCTCGGAAGACAAATAGCTGGTCAGGTGATATTTAATACTTTCTTGCGTAAACCTTTTATATTCCAAATATGAGTGTTTTTTTTTTCTTTCTTCACTCAATTTAGGGATTTGTTTGACAGGCGTCTTCGGTCTCTCAAAAAGCACACACATAAAAAAAGAACGGCGGTGAGAAGTTAGGTCATGTCCGGCCTCCTTTTGAAGCGTCCCTGAATAGCCTTCAAAACGAAAGAGTGCGGGAGGAAAGCGATGTCGTGCCGCCGTGGGCGCTTGCCTAACCTCGCCCGCACACATCAACCATGCAGCAAGCAAAACCCCACATGCCTGCAGATGGCGGCTGCCCTGTCAGACTGCCCCGGTGGCAGTAAAGTGATACCCCCCCCCAAACACGCACACACCTGATGTCGTGCCTCAAGGAACGAGTACTAGGCACCGGGAAAAGACACTTCTAATTTACCGTGGCTGCAGGACCTGGCGGGACGCGAATTAAAAAAAAAAACGTGTGTGGAATACGTAAACAGGTCACTTTAGACACTCTGATTGGCGCGTTTTCATGGACATTACATTCGTCTGGTTTACGGGGAAGAGACAGGAGTGGGGGCCGGAGGAGATAAACAGGCATCACTGATTTACGCGCTAGCCTTTAGCTCGCTCCCAGATTTGCTTAAACAATACGCGTAAGAAAATCTGAGAGCTGACTAAAAGCTATCACGTGAATCACTGAGATGTGTGTACTTAACAAATTTCCCCTCCACCTCCTATCTCTCCCCCCTTAGACCAGATGGTCTGGTGTTAATAAAGACGCTCCAATCAAAGTGCCGAAATTGGCATGTTGACTTACTCCACAATCTTTTTTCTTTAATGCGCCGCCGGGACGCCATTGTCGAGGGGATCCTGCAATTGTTCTTAATGAGAAAGTCACCGCGAGTGAGGCGAGTCAGAATCGGAGAAGTTAGCCAAGCCTTTTCATGTCCAAAGCTGGGCTCAGCTGAGAGACATCAGCGTTCTCAATAATAAATAACTTGATATGTATATCATGCATAGCTTATTAAAATCTATTGCGTTCGCGTGAGGAAATCACTTATTGCCACACACATTCATCACCAATAAGATACATTGAGTCTCCTGTTTAGCACACGGGCTAGCCAGAGATGTCAGGTTAATTCATATATAAACCTTTATCTGAGGAACACAGCACTGTGGGGTTTCTGCGGGTGCTGTTCGTTGTGTTTTGTCTTTCCGTGTATTCGGTAAAACCTACCTACATCAGGTCCTTACCTCATGAATGAGTAACGCTTTACTGAGAAGTTCTGACGCGTCTATCCTTCAACTTCTTCGGCCGAAAAACAGCAAAAGAAGCAGCATACCGTTTTCACACCACGGTGTTCTTTTTAGATTCGATCCACTTTGCCAATAAATAGAAACAGTCAGTCTTTTTAGGTGACCTGTGTTTCTCAGTTTGTTAGGTTATCCGGATGCCTCAAAGGAATTGAATTTAAAATTTTGTATGTTTTTGGCTGGTCCAGCATACAGTGCATTTGTACTTCTGTGTTCGTCTGGCGTTACGAACTCAGGAGACCATATTGATCAGCAGGAGAACCCTCTGAGCAACATAGTTTGTGGCATACCTCTGAGTCACTGTGTCGTGCTACAAAAGAGAAATGGAGGAGAAGAAGAAAACGTCGAGGAAGCAGATCGGAAGAGGAGGGGGCGAAGGAGAAGAAGACGAAGGGGTCTTGTTCGGCCGCAACCCGTCCAGGTGGAAGCATACCCGGCGACGTCCCGAGGGTGCTCCTGACGGGCGAAATACCAGCTTGGCGGTGTGCTACCTGAGCATCAACATCCCGCGTGAACGAGGCATTCGGCAGCGACCCGAAGTAGCCGCTGGTGGGAACGAGCAACGACTTCGGCGGTGTCCCGGAGCATAGCATCCCAAACCAGCACCAAGGAACATCACTGGGAACGACCAACGACTTCGGCGGTGTCCCGGAGCAGGGCATCCCAGACCATCATCAAGAAACACGCGGAACATCGCTCAGCAGCAACCAAGCACTGCTGGCAACCAAACAGCACCAAGCCCCCCAGCCACATGAGGACGGACCGAAAGTGAGACCGCTTCCGACTTGTACATTTGTATATAACTAGAACGTTTGTTATTTTTCTTTTTTTAAATATATATATCTTGATCAAAGCTCACGGTTTGACTGAATTCCTCCTTCGGCGATTTGACCTGAACCTATAACATCACAATTTGGCGAGCCTGCCAGGATTCGAACCGCTGAGTGAGGAAAGCCAGTTGTACCGGTGAACATTTCCCATTAAGTCTGAAATGGATTTTGAAAAGATAATGGCTTTAGGAAGCTCCCTCGGACTAACAAAAGAGGAAGCGTTACATCTTCTGAAGGAGGAACGAAAGCGTGAGAGAGAGGAGAGAGTACACGCTAGAGAAGATTCCAGACTCGAACATGAGAGGGAACAGCAGAAGGCTGAGAGGGAGAGGGAGGACGCCAGACTGAAAGCGGCACATGAGATCGCTATGATAGAGCTTAAGATCAAACTCGCGGAAACAGAACGTGCCAGTGGGGCGACAACAGACGGAGGGGGCGAAGGTCAATCAAGAGGACGAGCTTGCTTGAAGAAATTGATGCCGCCCTTTGACGAGAAGCGCGATGACTTAGATGCCTACTTGCATAGATTTGAGAGGATTGCGGTAGGACAAGGATGGGTTAAGGAGGAATGGGCGACGTCCCTTAGTCTTTGTCTCGTGGGTGAAGCTTTAACCGCATTCGGGAGGATGACAGCAGCTGACTCCCTAGACTACGAGAAGGTTAAGATCACCTTGCTCCAACGATTCAGACTAACTGCAGACGGTTTTAGAGAAAAGTTCAGACGAAGCAAGCCGGAGGAGGCAGAAACTGGACGACAATTCTGTACCAGATTGAGTAATTATTTTGATAGGTGGCTCGAAATAGCACAGACAGAGAAGACGTTCGAGGCAGTGAGGGATAGGGTAATTGCCGAACAGTTCCTTAGTTGCTGTCACCCTAAGTTGGCCATTTTTCTAAAAGAACGTAACGTGAATGCAGCGCAAGAAATGGCAGAGCTAGCTGACCAGTACCTGGAAGCTCAAGGAAAATGCAATCTGGGTGCTATGAAAGACGGGGGTGGTACGACACTGAGACCAGACGGTGAGAACAGTAAGGGTACTGGACAAACGGGAGGAGCCCGAAGACCATCGCCTAGATGCTTTCTGTGCAGTAAGGTTGGGCATAAGGCAAGTGATTGCAGAAGCGGATATAGACAAAATCAGGCAGGAGTACGATGCTGGGAGTGTGGCAAAACAGGACACAAAGCTGGGCAGTGCGCCAATCACCCCCAGAACAAAGCAGCGTGTGTCCTGGATAAAAGACAGAAGGCATTAACGAGGGACAACAAAGAACAGCAGAGAGTGATAACAGATACAAGATCTGAACATGTTACTGACGCTGATTTAGTACACAGTATCGACATGATGATGCCGGTGGACGAAGGGAGGTTACATAATATTAAGATATCAGTGCTTAGGGATAGTGGAACCAACACAGTACTAGTAAGAAAGAGACTGGTACAAAGTGAAGAGTTCACAGGGACGTCCACGGGGGTTATCCTGGTTGACGGCACCATGAGGGTTATGCCTGAAGCGATAATCAACATAGATACACCTTATTACACGGGGGAAGTACGTGCCAAATGCGTAGAAGAACCGCTGTATGACCTCATACTGGGTAACATCCCAGGGGCTAGAAAAGTTGACTGCCCGGATTCAGGGTGGGGCACAATTACAAAGAAAATACGTCACCAAGGAGATGAAGTGTATGGCGAAACGCCGTCGAATTCAATGAACAGCGTTACTTCGCATGCTGAGAACGACCGACTATTGCAAGAACCCGGAGAAGGGGAGTCGTTGAATGTAGAGAAGATTCATAACGGGGTGTCATTTGCAGCAGGAGCAAGAAGAACGGGCAAAAGTGAAGAGAAACAATTGCCCCAGCTCAAGGCGCCGGTTATAGAGCTGCTAGAAGTCACAGCTCTTCAATTGACAGGGGAGCAAAAGTCGGATGAGAGTCTGCAGAGGTGTTTTAGAAGTCTGAATAAACGAGTGCGAAAATGGAGATGTGACGTAACAACGGAATACATCGTGAAGGATGATTTGTTGTTCCGTCGAGTCGAATTCAGCGACGGGGACGTGAAACACCAACTCATTGTACCGACGGTATTTAGAAAGACTGTAATGGAATTGGCTCACGATGGAATAATGTCGGGCCATCAGGGGGTAAAGAGCACGGTCGCTAGGGTAGCGGAAGAATTCTTTTGGCCTGGTATGCAAGGTGACGTTAAACGCTACATACGGTCTTGTGATGTGTGCCAACGCACTATACCAAAAGGCACCGTGAAAAAGGCCCCAATGATGAGTATGCCCATAATTGAAGAACCGTTCCACCGGGTAGCGATAGATATCATTGGACCAATAACCCCGAAATCCAGCAAGGGAAACCGATATATCTTGACAATGGTTGATGTAGCCACGAGGTACCCGGACGCCGTGGCATTGAAAACCATTGATACCCCGCAGGTGGCAGAAGCTCTAGTCGAGATGTTCTCCCGGTACGGAGTACCTAAGGAGATTTTTAGTGATCGAGGTACGAACTTCACTTCCAATCTTATGAAAGAGATAGGACGTCTATTATCCTTTCGGCAGTTGTTAACTACGCCGTATCACCCAATGTGTAATGGGCTCGTAGAGAGATTTAATGTTACCATAAAGCAAATGATGAAGAGAATGACCCAAGAACGACCCACGGACTGGGATAGGTATATCCCAGCACTCCTCTTTGCCTATAGAGGAGTACCACAAGCGTCGCTAGGATTCGCACCATTTGAGATGTTGTACGGGCGAAATGTGAGAGGTCCTTTGACCATCCTTAAGGAGCTGTGGTCCAACAAAAGCTTAAACCAGGAGTTAAAAACATCATACGGATACGTGATCGAACTCAAGGACAAACTGAAGAAAACGTGTGAAGTGGCGCATGAGATCATGGCAGAGGCGCAAGCAAAACAGAAAAGGTTCTACGACCGGAAGAGCCAGGATCGAAGGTTCGAGCCAGGGGACAGAGTGCTCATACTACTACCCAGTGATCACAACAAACTAACCATGCAGTGGAAAGGGCCGTACGAAGTTGTGAGGCGAAAAGGCGATGTAAATTACGAACTGCTGGTTGGAGACAAGAGAAAAATGTTTCACATAAACATGTTGCAAAAATACGTATGTCGCGGAAAAAGGAATGAAAGTTGTGGGGTGATGGTGGTTCAGGATGAGGTTGAAGATCTGGGGGAGATCACGACGCCCAGTCTAAAAGGCAACAGGGAGCGCAGGATGTGATCATCAATCCTAAATTAAGCCAAAAGCAAAAGAAAGATCTAACTGACGCGATCGGAGAGTTTGAAGATATATTCTCTGACGTACCGGGCAGAACAAATGCATTGCAATGCAAACTTCGATTGATGACAGAAGAGCCGGTGTTTGTAAGGCAGTATCCGTTGCCTTTTGCCATTCAGGATGAAGTGGAAGAAGAAGTGGAAGAGATGCTAAGATTAGGCATCATCGAACGATCCACGTCCGCCTACAACGCACCCATAATAATGGTAAAAAAACCTGATGGCTCTAATAGGCTGTGTGTTGACTTTCGGCGATTGAACGCAGTCTTAGTGGCTGACGCTGAACCTATACCAAGGTCGGACGTAGTGTTTGCAAGAGTCGGGCAAAAGAAATATTTTTCTAAATTTGATCTAGCGAAGGGGTATTGGCAGATACCGATGGAAGAATCAGCCAAGGAGAAAACCGCCTTCTCTATGAGAACTGGCCTTTATCAATTCCGGTTTATGCCTTTCGGGCTGAAGACGGCTGCTGCAGTGTTTACCAAGTTGATGAGGTCCGTCCTGGAGGGGGTGCCCAATGTACATCACTACATTGACGACATTTTGGTGGCCACTGACTCGTGGGAAGAGCACTGCCAAACATTACGGCAAATCTTTGAATGTCTCAAGAGGAATCATCTCACGGTTAAGCCAAACAAATGCGAGGTTGAATTTGACGCTATAACATTTTTAGGTCACAAGCTTGGTATGGGCCAAATTGCACCGAAGAGGGAAATAATAGAAAAAGATTCAACAAGCATCGGCGCCAACGACAAAAAAACAGGTGCGAGCCTTTCTAGGTCTTACAGGATATTATCGAGAGTTCATACCCCGTTATGCAGAGATAGCAGCCCCACTTACTAACCTCACAAGGAAGGGACAAAGTAACACAGTACAATGGTGCTCTGAACATGACACAAGCTTCAAAGAGCTTAAAAGAAGGCTGGCAGAACCACCCATTTTGTTAGCGCCCGATGTGTCTAAGCAATTCGTCCTGCGTACGGATGCATCAGACGAAGCTTTAGGAGCAGTGCTGTTGCAAAAGCACGAGGGCATGCTGCACCCAGTGTTATATGGCAGTAGAAAACTTAGCGCGAGCGAAAAGAACTTCGCGGCTATAGAACGTGAATGCCTCGCACTCGTGTGGGCAATTGGTAAATATGCTATTTACCTGTACGGAAAGGAATTCGTAGTTGAGACGGACCATCAACAGCTAGAATATTTGAATAAGACGAAACTCAACAACGCGAGGGTAATGAGGTGGAGTTTATCTCTACAAGAGTTTACATTTAGAATAAACTATATAAAAGGCAAAGACAATATCGGGGCGGACTACTTGAGCAGAGTTTGAACAACACCAAAAAGAAAGCGTGAAAAAAAAATATTTTTTTTTATATGATAATATGTATACGCATGATGGAAGTATACCGTGATACAGTAACGGATGGAAGTGGTTTAGTTTCGGCAGCTGAAATGTAGCTGATGTGCTGGTGTACCTGAAATCGTGAACTATGTGCGGGCCAGTTATAAAACGTTCAGGGTGTGAAAGTGATTCGCAAACTGGTGAACCAACACACGGACGTAAAAAAAAAAAGGATGATGCATCAACGTGGTGTGGAAATTTAGTACGACTAAATTCTGGAGGAGGGGGTAAATGTCGTGCTACAAAAGAGAAATGGAGGAGAAGAAGAAAACGTCGAGGAAGCAGATCGGAAGAGGAGGGGGCGAAGGAGAAGAAGACGAAGGGGTCTTTTTCGGCCGCAACCCGTCCAGGTGGAAGCATACCCGGCGACGTCCCGAGGGTGCTCCTGACGGGCGAAATACCAGCTTGGCGGTGTGCTACCTGAGCATCAACATCCCGCGTGAACGAGGCATTCGGCAGCGACCCGAAGTAGCCGCTGGTGGGAACGAGCAACGACTTCGGCGGTGTCCCGGAGCATAGCATCCCAAACCAGCACCAAGGAACATCACTGGGAACGACCAACGACTTCGGCGGTGTCCCGGAGCAGGGCATCCCAGACCATCATCAAGAAACACGCGGAACATCGCTCAGCAGCAACCAAGCACTGCTGGCAACCAGACAGCACCAAGCCCCCCAGCCACATGAGGACGGACCGAAAGTGAGACCGCTTCCGACTTGTACATTTGTATATAACTAGAACGTTTATTATTTTTCTTTTTTTAAATATATATATCTTGATCAAAGCTCGCGGTTTGGCTGAACTCCTCCTTCGGCGGTTTGACCTGAACCTATAACATCACACACTGTCAAAAAAACGCAGGCACTTTCAATTGAATACATTATTTTGGCACTCCTGATGACCGTCGTGCAACTACGCCCGCTGGAAACTTCACAGAAAGAATCAAGCATGCTAATTAAGTGAGGTGGACGAAAAAAAGAGTCTGAAACTTTTAATGACTTCGAACGAGCTCCAGTGGAAAGTAAAGCATGCTACCGTTGACGGCTGTATAATTACACGTTCGTTGGCAAGAACATGTGAATAAAACGCCAATGCATACCGAAAGTTGTACAAATTTTCCAGCGTTGGCACACCAAAATACAAGGATATCGAAATCAGTTGATGGTTCTTACATGCTTTTTTGCGCCATGTCATTGTCTGGGCGTAATCGAGATATACCCGTTTATTTATTGAAAATAGGCATGGCGGTAACTTACGCCACTCCTAGGGGGATCGCTGGCCGTGGAGTTCTTTTTTTGAACGCTGAGTCGAACGGTCAAGGAATCATGAGCTCCAGCGGAGCGCGTACTACGGCTAACCCTAGCCGGGTAACAAAAGGTATTTCGAAAACTTTCATACGTGCGACCCTCCCTGCGTGGTGATGAGTAACTAATGTAAGCACCATACGTTTGGCGTGGCACTACTTGGCGATGGTTACGCTAGATAAGCACATACGTGTAGCGACCCTCAAAGTTCGAGGCCTCGCGACAGAAGAACGCAAAGGCAAATATATCGTCTCGTCATTGAGCAGGACCTCGATGTTGTGGCGTTGCAGGAAACAAAAGTCGAGAGCGAAGGCCAGATCGAGCATATGGTGCTGCCGTTTACGACGCGTTACAACGTTTGCGTGAGCCATGCGGTCGGGGTGTCGGCGGGTCGCATTCTTTTGATACGGGGGAAACTCTAGGTGCCATGGCGCAATAGGTAACGTTTTGTGCGTCGGGCCGGTTTGCAGTGTGCGACTTGTCCTTTTCGGTTCTAGACTGACGGGTAACTTGTTTATATGCGCCTACTAGGGCCGTAGAAAGGCGGTTATTTTTTTAGGACATTCAGCCCAACTGTCAGTGTAATCGTTTGGTCATACTACTCGGCGACTTTAATTGTGTGTGCGAGGCATCTGACAAATCTAGCTCTACGCGATTAGAGATGCCAGTACGTCAGTTTTAAAAAAAAAAATCATCAGTGACTGCAGTTTAGAGAACGTGGGAGGATGTCTCAGTAATGAAACGGCGATACACTATACCCACTTCCAAAGGGTAAACCATGCTCACCTGGATAAGGTTTATGTCTCGCTGGAAGTGGTCGCTTCATGTTGGGACTACTTTATGCTCCCAGTTTCGTTTAGGAATCATTGCCTAGTCAAGTTCAGCATAAGTAGTAAAAAAACGTTTTTAGTTGGGAATTATGGCAATTAAATCCGTAGCTTTTAGAGGACGACGTTCTTGTGGCCCAAGTCCATTTCTTTTTAGATAAAAGCGAAAGAAGCAATGAACCGTTATACGGAGTCCGATGGGAACTTTTTAAACAGCAGATAAAAGAATTTGCTATAGATAGAGCTGGCGCCATTTCATATAAAAAAGAAAGGAGGAAGCATTGCTACGAGCAAATTTGCAGGTAATGATCAAAGAAGAATGCAGTGCACCGGGGAATTTCAAGGATGACATTCATTCGCCGAAGGCAGAACTTGAGACTAGGGATAAGGATGGTTCTCAAGGGGCGCTAGTTAGAGCGAGGGCTGAAAGAATGAGCGTGGCAGAGTCACCCACGAAACGATTCTTGGACATTTAAAAACGGTGCGCTCGTCGCAATGAAATAACTGAAGTTGAACATGACGGATCAGCTACAACTGCTAGAAAACTTTTCAATCAATCTGTTGATTTTAATGTTCTTCCACCGTTTTTCCTTACGTCCCACACAATTTTAGTTCCGAAAACAGACGACACTGTCCGTCTTTGTCAGGTCAAATCCTATCGTACAATAACCCTAACAAGTGTCGATTACAAAAATCGAATAAAAATATTGGCCAGAAGGTTACAGTGTGTTATACAGGAAATCATTGGGCCTCATCAAACTTATGGAATTAAAGGAAGAACAATACTCACAAATATTCATATAGCGCGGGGTGTTCTAGAGTGTTGTGATGCAATGCAATAATCTTTAGCTATGCTACAGGTAGATCTGGAAAAAGCGTTCGATCGCGTACCGCACGAATTTCTTTTAGCGGTCTTAGATTACATTAATGTTGGCTCTGTAATACGGGAAGTGGTGGCCAAGGTGTATAGCGGTTGTACGACGAGACTCATAATCACTAAGGCAGTAGGAAACCATATACAGGTACAACGTCCCGTCCGACAAGGGTGCCCTGTGTCCTCCCTTCTTTTCGCGATTTACATAGAACCTCTATGTTTAAGTGTTATTAAAACAGTATTATTAGAGAGTTAAGCTGCAATCGTATGAGGTACATTATTGCCATGTCTTGCACTACCTACGAGGGCATAGTTAAGGTAGTAAACACAGTGAAACGTTTTTGTGCAGTAAGCGGGAGCGCAGTCCATTGGAACAAACGCTTAGATTTCTGGCACGGCGAGTGGAGTTCAACTCCAAGGGTGTTTACGAACCTGAAGTGGGTAACCACCCCTGAAAAACACTTATGTGTACCGCTGAGGAACTATCGCGTTAGCGAGCCCTACTGGCGCAATCAAGCAGTAGAGCTACGTGAGAATAGCGGATAAAAGGAGAGGTAGTGAATTGTCAATCTTTGCAAGCGCCACGGTATGCCACGTGTTCTTGATCAGCAAACCCTGGTACGTACTACAAGTTTTACATTGTTCTCGAGTAAATTTACAAACGTTTCATCAGATTTTTCCCATGTTTATTTGGGGCTCCTCTTGGGAAAAGATGAGTAGAATGAACGTTTTCCGGCATGCCCGGGATAGGGGCCTAGGTCTGTCACATTTATTTTTTGCGCCAAATAGAAGCTTTCTTCTCTTTTTTTTTGTGATGCCAGTGCTCTACCCAGCATGCCAAAGCATGCTGGGTAGGGCACTGCTCGAGGTGGTTGTCTCAACATCAACGGTGCCAGGAGCCCTACATGGCTACCTCACAGAAGTGGTGTGCACTCTCT
>JABSTQ010007298.1:0-58170 GCA_013358835.2 Ixodes persulcatus
CCACTCCGAAACAAGCTGCCTCCGCCCAATCTACACGTGGAACGTTATGAAACACGCCGAAGCAAGCCGGCTCCATCTGCCGAGCCGTAACGGAAACTACACCGTGGTTTGCAGCGTAGGCCGAAGTAGCGGTGAAGTAGCCACACGTGATCGCGGGGAGCCCCCAGGCTTTTAATATGTGGCCTTGGTCCGAGCTGGCGAACCGAAGCGAGGAGGATCGTGACCCCTCATTCTCAACCTTTTCAGGAGGATTGTGACGTGAGAGTCCTCGCTTCATCGCGCTTTTTTTCTGTTTTTTTTCCGAAAAAATACGGCCAGCCGTTTGAGATATCGATGTATAAGCGAGGGTTTAGAATTCGTAGCGTGCCGTTCAACGTTTCTGCGGCCTTATTGTGCGAAATCCATATTTCGGTTATGTACCCCTTTAGTACCTTCTTTTGCCAGCGTACGTGCCAGCGCTTCGATAGTCACCTTATGTAGGAACACAGATGCGGGTATTTGGGCGGAACCGCGTGCTGTTCTGTGGCTGCAGGTGTTCGACGATGAAACCGCTGGTGTAGCCGTTCTTCCTTAGGTGATGACTGTTTTAAGACCCCGAGATTGGGGAAAAACAAAGGACAACACAGCACAAATTTTTCTCAATGAGTGTTTTTCAATTTTTCGGTTCGTATCTGATTAGCAGATGCTCCTCGCTCTGGACAGCGAAGTCGTAACCACCGAGGCATATGACTCATCGAGTGATTTGAGTCAAGCCGGAGATAGTGTCCTGGGGGAGTCGGCTTTCTGTATACCGTAAACTCCGGATCTTCTCCTTGCCTCTTCATAAGCACATCCAGAAACGGTAACGTGTTGTCCTTCTCGAGTTCCACTCGGAATTGAATGGCCGGCTCGATGTTGTTTAGATAGACTAGAAGGTTGTCTACTTCTGACTTTTTTATGACACAAAAAATATCGTCGACATAGCGCAAGGACAATTTAAGGCTTGTGCGAACGACTGCAGCGCCCCTTGTTTAATGGACTCCATCATCAGATTTGATGCAGTGGCCGAGATCGACGTACCCATGTCGCTTCCGCTAGTCTAGGTATAAACTCTCCTTTAAAGTTGGAGTGCTGCTAAGGCACAACTCAAGGAGGTGGCACAGCTTATCTACGCTAAGGCTGACCCTTTCATTCACGTCTTTCTCTTTCTCGAGGGCGTCTTTAGCCGTGGCTATCGCCATGGGATTAGGAACGCTTGTGAACAGTGAAATCACGTCAAACGATACCAGGCTCTTTTCGGTGGCGAGCTTTAGTTCCGAAACGAGCTACATAGAATGGACAGAGTTTCTCACATAGGTCGGAGCTTTTCCAACGTAAGGAAGAGAGTCTGGTAAAGGTGGTTAAAGAGCGCTCCAAGCGGTGGGGTCATGAAGTCCACGATGGGCCGGAGGAAATTGTCGGGCTTATAGATCTTAGAGAGCCCATAGAAACCAGGTGCAGAGCAATTACTGCATGTAAGTAGTAGGAAATATTTCTCATTTCTTGATGGATTTTATTTGAAATTTCGGCGATGATGTTGCTTATTTTTGTCTGGATCTCTGTCCAAGGGTCTTTTTTGAGTTTTGCCTCACCCGAACTATCGAGATGGTCCCGCCCCTTGAGCTTGTAGTCATCTCGGTCTAGGACGACGGCTGAGCTGCACTTCTCGGCTGGTTGGCGAGCACGATCGTTGTGCCATCTCTGAGCTCCCGGAGGCCTATTGCCCCCTCCCTTGGTAGGTTGTGTTGGGGACGTGCTACTATGTTGGAAAAAAATGCCGATCACTTTTTGACGAACTCGTTTCTGAGCGCTTAAATTCAGGTGCACCATGCCATCTTCTATGTTGCAACTATCTTCAGTAGAGGCGGGTTTGTTGCGGCCGTGTTAAAACCGTGACCTTTTGCAAAACAGCAGTTTCGTATGAAGATAGTTGCCTGAGGGACAGGTTCGTGACAAACCGGGATGTGTCGGCGAAACGACGAACCTCAAAGAAAGAATGGGACAACACAAAAACGATGTGCACAAATTAGACCGCGAGCTCAGCGCTGTTGTTGAACACTGTGATGACAATGACCATCGCATCGACTTTGCAAGCACCCTCATCATAAATGTTAAAATGAACTCCCGCCAAGGGCTTTTTATAGAATCTTTGCATGTGCAAACAACACGAGAAAATAATAATAGGTCTACTCGCACATTAACATCATCCGACATCAACGGGCTAAGTCATTTGACATAGAAGTGAAAAAAGACCATCACCCTAAAAAAAAGTCGAAGCTGCTGTCCGCTTTCCGTAAATAGTCGCCCCTGAAGAAAAACTCGAGCCTGCTTTTAAAACGTTGATTAAACTATTGGGTTTGGGGGGGGGGGTGATTTCATAGGATTTTTCATTATTTATACCGCACAACCTAAACCTTGAGGGAACATTGTATTTATTTATCTTGATAAATTCCTACGGGTTTCGTAAATTATTCTATACATGTGATTGATCATGTCGCAGTTTAAATTCTTTTAATATTTATGTGAATTCTAACCGTTTTCCCAAAATTGGAGCAAAGAAGTCTTAATTTTTGAAAAAAACTAATCTCCAATCATTGACCAATGCACCTTAATCTAACGCTGCAGGGTAAGTTTATTTAAAATAGCCACCTCCTTGACTTAGTTTTATTTATAAGATGCCACTCGGGGTCCTTTACGCCACTGTATCGGTGGAATTTCTATTTTACGAATTTTCAAATTTTTAATGATATCTAAATCGAACGTCGCAACATGTTGTTGGCAAGTTTGTCCGCAACGTGGGGACACGTCTTTTGAGCATATTTCAAGCAGGTTGAGCTTAAACAGAAGTCGAGAATCATTTATGTCGTTTTGTAACTGTTTCTTTTTTTTTTCTTTGTTTACAGAACAGATACCTATACATTGAGGCAACAGTCAAAGATGGAGGGTTGGTGGTCGGGTGTCAGACGTTTCGGGTCTACGTATCCACCAAGAAGAGAAAGAAAACCGCCCGCTACTCTAAGGCGTCCACAGACGACCAAGTGGACACTGCTCAGATAAAAAACGCTACTCAGTTAACAAACACCACCCAGATAGCAAACGCCAGTCAGATAGTGAACGCTACTGGTAAATCGGACGACACTCAGCAAAGGTACTTCGTAACCCCTAAGAAAGTGGACAGCACTGGCACAGAAGAAACCACCCGAAACACTGCCACCGCAGCCACTGCTACGCACACCCCAACTCAAACAGTGCAAACTGCTACCAAAAATACAGTCACCACAGTCATTACTACACAAGCCACTACTCAGACGACACGAATCACCCAAAAGGCATCCACCACAAGACCTACTACGCAGGTCACCACACAGACAAGTCCAACCACCCAAAAGGCATCCACCACAAGACCTACTACGCAGGTCACCACACAGACAAGTCCAACCACCCAAAAGGCATCCACCACAAGACCTACTACGCAGGTCACCACACAGACAAGTCCAACCACCCAAAAGGCATCCACCACAAGACCTACTACGCAGGTCACCACACAGACAAGTCCAACCATCCAACCGGCTTCGACAAGCACTGCTACGTAGGTCACCTATTAGACGGCACAAACCACCCAAAAAAAAGTTGCCACCACAAGCCCTGCTACGGAGGTCACCAATTAGAAAGCAGAAACCATAACCAGCTAAAGTCCCAATCACACTGCTCATACATTACATGAAAATACTCATAGTTTTCTGCAGAGATCTATGAGTAAATTATTTCCGGTCACCCCTCAAGCATCTTAGATGCATGTTCCAAGATGTATGCAGATAGTTTTTGGGTCACCAATGTAACAGGACCGTCAAAAGGAAGGAAGAAACAGGCCTCATTGTCTGACTGTCTTTAGTACGTTGTATTAGCAGTGTGACCGTTCAAACATTTGGGTTTGAGTGCGCTGAAATACGTTGCAACCCCTGGTGACCACTTACGAGGACCCAACTGACTGGTACACTGGCGCCATCTATCAAGTAAACCTGGTGTACGTGCCATCTTCTTAACTTCGTTTCACCGTAACTTTGGGCAAACGGCGATGGCTAGGTTTCCGCCGAGCCAATCAGCGCGTCAGAGGAAGACACGTGACCATACTTTATCTCACTAATTGCGCGCAGATGCCGTTAAAGCCACGGGCGGAAGAGAGAGAGGAAAGCCACTTAGTGTACGAATTTTGAGGAACGGACCAATCTTCTAGAGGAACAAAGGGAACGTCTTGGACACACTTCTAGAGAAACAAGCTCGGATCGCGAGTGTTTAGAGTTATCCGATAGTTAGCGTCACTGTGTCATCTCGTCGTAAGCGGCAAGGTACACACAAGTTATGATATTTATAAAAGAATCATGTATATCGGGTTTATTTGATTTATATCAGATTCATTTGGTTTTAATAAAACTTACACGATTTAAATCGTTTAGCCCGAAAATAGTAGTTTTTATCACTAGATGTGTTCTTAATGACTGCCTGATATAAAACTTTCCTGCTTGATCAACATTTGCTTAAAACACAAAATGAATGCTTTAGGAAGCAAACACTTATAGAAAAACGGTAAATAGAAAATATTATCAGTATTATTTTGGGGAAAAGTGTTTGATTTAGAACTTTTATTCGAATTGGTTCACTTTAAATCCTGACTTAAATCAAGATTTCAATCATCTTGATTTTTATTCTCCACTATGGTGAGGGGTAACACAGAATAGCGAGGCGGTCTAATACACAGAAACACAAATGTGTGAGGCAGCTTTTAGAATCGGGTGATATCAAAAAGCCAGGACGAGACAGTAATTGAGAAGCCGACCAAAATCAAGTGCTCGAAGAATTCATTAAACTTTTTCGAATCCTTCTTCCGTCGAGTGGAAAACATTTCTTCAAAAAATTTTATATAAACAGATTGGTTTCTGAAGCTACGCAGCAGTTGTGTGCCGTGAGGGTGTCAAGTAGGTGGCGAGTTCAAATTTGGAATGTATTACCGGAAAGTCATATTTTAATAAGACAAATGCAAATATCCTTTTAAAGGAGCCTCGTTACTAATTTCAGAAACTTTCTAGCTTCAACTGCGAAAATGTACCCACAGTTAAACCGCAATTTGACTGTGTGCACTGGCAGCTTGAGACAGATTCCGGCGTCTACAAAATTGCGGCGTTTTTGATAACAACGCTGAAAACCCAATAACGACGCCTTTCGCACCTAGCACCATATCAAGGCTTCATACCCTTTCCTCTTGAAAAAATAAAATTTTGACTCGATTTATTGATTGATTGCTTTTTTGTTCATTTACGAAGAGTGACCATAATAGCAATGGGGCGCCTTGGGTTTCTTCAGCTTTCGGTGACTCTAAAGCTTGATGTTTTATTCAGTATAATATGAAGGAAATATATGCCTCTCGGGGCTCCGAGATGTCTTTATGGACGACCCAATATCTTTTCAATTTTCGCAAACTTTGATGATTCCCACAGTAGTAAACCGCAATTAGACTAGGAGAAATAACATGTTGAAAGCCATTAATTGCAAGAAAAATATAAAAATAAAAAAATATTAAAATGCAGCGTGCTATCAGCGCTCGATTGTTAAGCATTACTTCTCACATACCAAAAATAAACTCTCTCGGGAATTCAGCCTGGCAAATTTTATCACTATCATCATCTTAATGTGTGACAAAAAAATTTTAAGGCTCTGATCTACGCTGTGAATGTGGTTGGCCAGCGAAGCTGTGGTGTCACTTGCAACGAATGCCCACTACACTATAGAGCCTTTTTGTGGCAAATGCCACCAGGTGGTGCTCCAGTCTTTGACGTCCCAGAGAACTTCCGGTTTATAAAGCGAATGAACAAAGGCCACCTTAACACCGCTGCTTGCCATGCAGATGAAAGGTTTGACCACCAATTCTCCAGGTGAACGCCAAAAGAACGAAGGAGTGCGAGATATGATGAAATGTTTCGAGTACTCTTGAAACCAAACTGCCCCTTCCAAGATGCCATATTGTACAGCTGAAGGCCCTCGTTAAATCTCCAACTTTGTTGTCCGTGTAGCATTTATGCTTTCTAGCACTGGTGACATAAACAAGCTCAACCGTTTTACAAAGATGGTGCGACCAGAAGTCTCTTGAGACGCAAGTGGCAATTCATGTTCGTAAACAGCGAAAGGGTCTATATCAAATGTTTTACAAAAGAAAAGTAAATGCACTGCACCAAAAACCTTTTATATATATATATATATGAGACTTCGTACGCTGCCGTTGCCGCGGCCACTTATGCAACCGCAATCTTTACCGAGAAACGCATGCGGGAAGCGCTACTAGCTTCGCGTTGTTAGCGGGGCTAGTGACGTCACTCCCTACTTCGTACTCTGCCATTTGCGCGGCAGCTTATACCACCGCAATCTTTACCGAGAAACGCATCCGGGGAGCGCTACGTGCTTCGCATTGTTCTCGCGCGCCTTATCATCTCACTTGTGGTTTTGGCACTTGTTTTGTGGTTTTCTTATTAAAACATTTGTCAAAACACATGATATACGATAAGGCGCGCGCGATGGTTTTCTGTCGATTATTGTTCTGTAGACGGACACGGAAAGCCCAACCAACGAGCCACATACAGCTGTAAAAAAAAAAAAAAAAAAAAAAAAAAAAAAAAAGATTAGTTGTTTATACAGCAGGGGTTTCGTCTGCCAGAACATGGCGACATTGTTAACCACTATAGATTAGCAATATAGCCAGTACAGTACGACTGCTAGTTCGGGGTCTTTAACGCGCACCACGCATCAGTGAGACACGACCGTACGCCGGTACATTACTCATTCAGATCGAAATGGGCAGGGGAGAGAGAGAGAGATGTGTTGAAAAGAAAGTAAGCCTGGAACTATGGGCAGGGGTGGGCATTGAACCCAGGATCCCTGGGTTCTGCAGTGCGAGCATTCGCGCCATGTGCTCCGAGCTGGTGTGCGCTAGCCCACTCGGCTACCGATCCCCTGGTGTGTGGCGTCTGTGTCAAACTGAAGGTACCCATCTTGAGGCTGATGAAGGGAGAAGTTGAAGTGCACATGTTTCACTCTACAATCCTTTGATGTCTGAAATTTATTCGAGGGGCTAATGGGTCGTCGCTTTGTAGTGATCTGTTTTTATGTTTACACTATCGAAACGGAAAAAGATTAAGAAAGAAATATGAGGTGATCGAAGAACCATACCCATCTGCCTTTGCCGTGCGAAAGTGGCGGTACCCGACGAAATGCAGTTACATGACCTCCATTAGCTGGTGGAAGGCGAAACTGCATTTTTCAGCCACGAGGTGGCACTGAATTTTGGAAAGGGTCTACTCCGCGCCATTCGCATGTCGAGGAGCGGTCACATATTGGGCGTCATCACTCGCGTCATCCCTTCAATTAACCATGCGAAGCTCGTGCAGATCGCGCCACTTTTTGCTTTACGTTTCGAGGTGGCACTAACCCCCGAATTCATAGATGTGACTTGCTCTGAAGTCGAGCATCATCTTGCTCAAGTCCGTCTTGCGACGAGCAAGCGCGCTTCATAAACGCACCTTAACTTGAACCGAACTTGAACGGAGCTTGAAGCGAACTTTAAGTGCCCAAATTTTAAGACTGGGTTGAACCTATGCACCTTGAAAGCGACTTCGTAGTCATTTCAACGTGGCAGCTTGCTGATGTGATGTCGCATATGGGATCGCTGCGTTCAATATTCGTGTCCTGTGGTTGCGGTGTTGCCCTCGGTGACGGGCATTTTTCGCCAAGAGAAGCGGCCATTCCTCCGTGATCGAATGCATCCCACCGGGATGTGCGACAACGAACGGCAACGGCGTGGGAGCTGCTCGGCCACGACTTGACCGCCTGAACCGAACGGCGACAACAGGCGGCTGGCGCTGATACCCAAGCTACAGTTGCTCGTCACGCTGCGACTTTTGCTGGCAGGATGTTTCTAGCTGTCAACATTTCACAGCGGACGGCGTGCGACGCAATCGGGAGGGTGACGCGTCTCACCGTAAGGCATCTGTCGCTCGGACTCGACCACATCCCCGGCGCTCCCGAAATCATCCGCCTCCTTCGAAAACCGGGTTCAGTCACGCGTGTATCAAGAGCCCGGGCCCCGGTGGCGATTATGCAGACATTTATGAGAACTTCAAAGCAGTTGCCTGCATGAACTATCAGGTGGGTTTCCCCGTTTACCGAAAATAAACAAGCCTCCAGAGCTTCTGGCGCGAAGACCCTGAGCAAGCTGTGTGGTGTGCACGCACGTTTACTGATGCAAGCTCTTCACCCCTAATATGTAACGTTCCCTGTATGCATACTAGCAGTTGTTAAAAACAAAAAGCGCCGAACAAATACAGGGACACAGACAAAGGGAAACAGGACGAGGCGTCTTGTCCTGTTTCCCTTCGTCTGTGTCCCTGTATTTATTCGGCGCTTTTTGTTTGCAATAAACCAGCTGGCACAAATCTCCACTTTTTAGAGCGTAGCTCTTAGGCCTCATTCACACAGCCGGCATTTCGCCCCGTCCCGGCGAAAGCGCCGTGGGCGCCGTGCCGAAAACGGGACGGTGCGGGGACGGAGGAGTGTTCGAACCAGCGGCGACGGAGCTACAGTGAACTAGAGTAGGGGGTAGTGAGTTCAGGGGCCTCCGGCGGCTGACGCATTTCACGTCGACGTCACCAGCCGGCGCCACGGTAGCGTGTGCTGTACGGTGCCGGCTAGGAAGGCAGCCAAGCCAGCCTCGCGAGGCCAAATTGCAGCACTGTTTTGGCCTTTGAAGAGTAAACTAACGCTCTGTAATTTAGCTCATGTTTCGTAAATGATTGCCGCTGCACACAGGAATTACCAGACCAACATGGTTTCGATTATTCAAATCTACGCCTCCCGTGGGGGAACGAATGCCGCTACTACGTACAATGCGGACTTCAGGAGCTCTATTTTGGTTAATTACTGCTTCGTATTTTGATGCTCGTACATTAAATGAAGGCACGTAAACGTGTAATCGATCATTGAAACTGCCGTACGGTCAAGAAGTGATGTTCGAGGCGCGGATCAGTGGCGTCACAAGGGGGGGGGGGACCGCCCCGGGTGCAGCGCTCCGGGGGGTGTCGCGACGGGCCGGGGGGTGGGGGGGAAGTTGCGGCGCGCGACTAAAAGGGGGGGGGGGGTGTCGCCGCGGGCCACCGCCCCGGGTGCCGCTGACCCCAGTGACGCCACTGGCGCGGATTAAAAGGCTGCTTGGTTTAAGAGATGTATGCAATCGCTCAGCGATCACTTTATGGAAAACATTACGCAAACACGATTATCTAAACGCGGGAACCATGTAAACGGTTCTTCACAATCATGCATGTTTATCAATACGTGCTTTATGAACACAGATGAATGCAAAACAGCTTGGCAAAACACAATTTTTTTTTAATTCGTATAAGGCAACTTTGCTTCGCTGAGCTACAGCCCATTTTCAAATGGCGCAAGAGCACACTATGCTTTTCTCTTTGTGAAACGCTAGAATACTGCACAGGCTCCCTTGTAGGGCATTGTGTAAGTGGCGTTACACTATCAGAGCACTAAAGAGTTGGATAAAAAAAAAAAGAGGATACTAAAAAGGAGCTGTAGGTACTAGCATCGTTTCCGCTGTTCACGGCCTGTAGAAGCACTACGAGCACTTGCTCACCTTGGAATGGAGCTTCTTTTTTCTACGTGCTTCTCGCGACTCATTGACACCCTTGACATAAAAATGTAGCCTAGTCAAGACATAAAACTTCAAGATACTGTCTGTAAGCACGTCAGAGTGCTGGCTGCAGCCTACACCACAGGAAAGTTGAGCTTTTCCAAGCAGCATGACATCAACTACACTGTTACTGCACAGCTTTTCCTGGCTGAAGAAAGTGGTGAATAAGTTTTCCAATTTCCTCACTATCAAAAAGAGCACACGCGATGGGTAAAGTAACCCTCCTCTGTCACAAATAACAGTGAATTCACTGTCCTGGCCTTTCTCATTTGGTGCTTGCAGAAGCAGGTGCTTGCACTCCCCACAGTCAGTGCGTGCAATAAATTTGCGCGCTACGTAACCTGCCATATAGTGTATCAAGCGATCATCACTTTTCTCTACCACAAAACCACCATGCTCAGAAGAAATGCGATGCAGTTTTCTTTCCGCTAATGCCAGGTTACCCGACTCAATAAATTGGTCAACATCGGCCTCTGCAGTGTGAGCGTCACAAGCATCCAGCAAAGAACTGACTAGCTCATTTGTGTCAGCATTGCCCGAGCTTACTGTGTTAGCCAGATTGTAAAATGAAAGGCAATTCACGACAATCAAAAACTGTGTGGGTGTAGGGTGGTCGTTGGAGCCGCAAGATTGCCTTACAATGCCAAAACAATTTTCTAGTGGATCCTGACTTAGGCGAGCCGTCATCAGGTACTTAAAGCCTTGTGTGCCAAGGTACTCTAATAGTGCCAGGGTGCTAGAAAGTGTGACCCTGAGGCCATCGGCCGTTGAGACACTCAAGAATCCGCCTGCCCCGTTTGCATGCGATTCCCAGTGTGAAAGAAATTGAAGGAAGTCCTTGATGCTCTGTGCACTCTTGGAACTTGGACGCAAAGCTTGTGCTTTGTATCGGGACGTCATTGTCCTGATGAGGCAATTGACAGCTCTGAAACAAACAAAAAATAAACAGACTTTAGTGCACTAATAACCAGATTATGACTGTCATAATGCATCGTCAAAGGAGAAAAAAGCATGGATGGAATTTTGCAGGAAATGAGAAATGAATGCAGCTAACTTGTTAGACAGCCCTCCACGAAGGCTGTTATTGTCAGCACTATTTCTTTATGCGTCTCACGCCATTTATCTACAAGAGAACCAGTGATGTTCTTAAGAGGCGCTTACCTGAAAAACGAAATTGTTGCGTCAATGTTGCCCCAAGAGGATTCCAAGTCATCCTTGTAGAAGTGTAGGCCGTTGATAACACGGTTCCCAAAAAGTTGGAATGCGAATGTGACCCTCATCTTTTCAAACCCATTTGGATGTAGGTGCACGGACGTCAAGCCAGGCATTGCCTTCAGAGTGAGATTGCTACAGTCGAGCTTGAAGGCCTGTCTTACAGGCTGGATGGAAACCTGAAACAGTTACAACAATGCAAAGCATTTGGGTTAGCTAATACAAAGTGCTAGACAACAGCTTTTATAAGATTTGGTGGCACAGGTGCACTTTGTCATGTTTCGACACTTACCATACCACTTGGGGTGTTCAGTGGACCTTTGAGAAGAGAGTTCCTCAGGCATTTCAATAAATGTGGGAAATCCGATAAGAAAAACAACTGCCGAGATGGATCCACAGGGTGTTCACGGCTGCACGTAATTTTGCCATTCTTCACACCAATCCCTAAAATATTCCATATTCGGCGGTTCCACGACGCACCATCACACGTGATGAAGTCTACGAGTAGTCCACTGGCCTCGGCAAGAATGGTCGCTTCTATAAGTATCTTAGCAAGCATTTCAGCCTTGACGTTGCCCCTAGTAGCAAATGCACCAATAACCTGCGTCCATTTGCCAGTAAACGGCACAAACATTACGATCATGCCGTGGTCACAAGGAATGTCCTGTTCTTCAGCTGTAAAATGGCCCAGGTCCACAAATCCCTCAATACGGCCAGAAGATGTGACATTCAGGTGCTCCGACAACTTAACCTCATCAACCAAAAGGCCGCCGCGTAGCTTGAAGCTGCTGATATGTCGTGTCCTTTTTTTCAGTTGGCTTAGCACTTTGTGACTGAACCCAAAAGCTGTTTTGTACGTTCGTAGGTAGCGCTTTAGTGTGCTCTTGCTTGGCAGGGAGATAATGTTGTGGCTTCGGAGGTGCTCGTATAGCTTTGCACTCTTCATCTTCATTAGGATACACTCCAAGATCCAAGCCTTTGTGTATTTGTTCCCCTTGCTGCTCTTCTTTTTCGCTGCTGAAAAGCATTGCCGCACACATTCTTGCTGTTTCGGGTTGAGAGCCGATATCTCCGCCTCAAGTACCTCTTCTGGCTTGGAGGAGTTTTCTTCTTGCATCTTGCAAAGCTGCTTTTTCAGGTTACCAACTCGTGAGGACAGCCTCTTGTTTTTCTGACGTGCTAAACGCAGCTTCTGAGCTGCACTCAGCGCTTCAACCTTGAGCGTCGTGTCAGCAGGGCCTTTCTGGTGTAACGACACGACACGCACACTTGTCCTGAAAAGCAGAGAAAAATTGAACAAAAATTATTGGCCATAGCTTCGGTGCTCAGCAATCCGCATTGCACTGTGCCTAACTTCGAAGCAAAATAGGCATATTGACTTCAACAAGCAGGAAAACGACATACCTTCGGATGGTTCCTTTCCGGCACACCGTTTACTGAAGTATGTGCCCTCGTGGACGGTCACTTGTGCTTCAAGTCCATTCGTCAGGCTGCTTCTTGGCATGTCGCTAGCTGGCAATGCTCCTCTGCACAGGCGATACGAGTCAACCTTTCGAAGTAGCCGGTTTCCTTCTTCACGGCTGGCAATGCGCCCTGTGTCTACCAAGTGGCCGCAGAGATGTGCGCTGTATGCGACACCAGGCCCATCGTCACGGGAAAGCAGCACCACCCTTTCCGACTCAATATTTTGGTTTTCACCAATTTTTAGCTTACAGTACACGATCCCAGTGTAATCAGGTATGCGGTGGCTACTCCAGTATTCCGAAGGAACATCTAGCCTCGTAAAATCGTCCGGTACGTACGTTTCGCTCGCTGCCCGAGGATCTAGCTCATTCGTCAGCACGCTACCACCTGTGTCAGTGCTTGGGCCGCTCGCTTCTAAGTCAACGACGAAGTCATGACTTGGGACCCTTTTTTCTTCAACAGGGCAGACGCTTGCGTTTTTCCTTTTCCTCGGGGGTCTCTGCAGCGGCACTTTCTTTGACATGTAGCTCGGCGTGTTCGGAAGCAAAGTTTGTACAGCATCGGGCAACAGTTCCGGTTTTCCACGCGGAATGCGAACTTCTTTCCCAGCAATAACATGCACGAAGTCTCTCATAATGCATGATGGCTCGAAGTGTAACTCGCACACGGAACACGTGTAGTCCAATACCTTGTCCTTTCGGTGTAGGTTCCGCTCCCATTGCTTTCTTCGGTTCTCATCTTTTGGCACCGCGAAGAGTGACGGCTGTTCGCCTTTAGTCCACTGGTATCCCGTTTTGCACCCGGGGGCGAAGCAATGACGTTGACGACGGTGTCCCGGCATCAGAGTGTCGAACCGGAACCGAACCGAACCGAAAACCGGAACCGAACCGTTATTTTTAGCCGAACCGGAACTGAACCGAACCGAAATGTTCGCCGCCATCTTGGAACTGAACCGGAACTGAACCGGAAAAAAATATAACGGTAACCGGTTCAAAACGGTTCACGGTAATATTTTTTTATTACAAAATGAGTGTTTCGAGAAGTAAAAATTGGCAGCTGTATTTTTATGTAGTGATCAAATTGTCATATACTGAATTGCAATGTATAAAAAATTGTGGGTTTTCGTGGCGCTTTTGTATTGGCACTACGATCAATCATGTGTCATGTGGTCACGTGACGTCACAGTGTCAAGATATGCTGTCAAATAATGCCACGTCACGTGGCCTTGTGACGTAGTCGCGTGACTCACCGCGTCAAGTCGGCTTAAATTGAGTATGTCATTATAGTCCGTTGCAACTCAAGAAGGTAGGGCAAGGGAAAGGAAGGCCGGGGAGAAGGAAGCAGACGGAACGCTGGAGAGAGGAGGAGGTTTTCCCCTCTTTTCCCCAGCGTTCCGTCTGCTTCTTCGTCCCCGGCCTTTTTTTTCCTTGCCCTACCTTTATGGGTTGCAACGGACTATACATGTATTAGCGTTGTTGACATCGTGACATCACATGCCATCACGACTTCTCACGGCGAGTCACGTGACATCGTGACGTACTCGATTGTCATGAGCCCGAGTCGAGTGCTCGGGTTCTTGGCAATTAGCATCGCCAAACATTCGTGTTGGCTTGTGTTCAATCAAAGATGAGAATAGCCGAACTCTAACACTGGCGGTATGCAATTAGCGTCAGATAACATCGCCGCTTGTTCTAATAGCGAGTTGAGGAGGGAAAAGCTATTTCTTTCGTTTATTTTTTCTGCGTCTCTCATTGAGGGGAGAAAAATACTGTGTTTTTGAAAGCTTTTAACGTCAGGAATTAGCTCTTAGTGGTATTTACTGAAAGCACAAAATTGTCGCATGAACCATTTTACATGTACACATCATTGAGGCAGCCAAACATGTTTTCGTTGTTGCTCAACTGTCTCATGAAAGTGGTCCCCGAGAATAGAAGGATTGAAAGGACTAAATGTGGCTTATTAGTCTAACGATAAATAAAACTACAAGTGTGTACGGAAGGGATACCCAAAAAAGAAAGATTCTAGTGGCCTTAGAGGCAGACGCTCAAATTCTCGCAGGTTTTTTTTTTTTTTTAGGCTTACTGATTGTTTTGATGCAAAATAAAAGAAATGGAGGATTACTGTTAAAAAATGACACAAATATAACTGTCGAATCGGCACCCCCGGCCAAACGGACAAGGGAGTCCCTCAGAAATGAAAAGTAATCTCTGGAAGAGCATCGTAAAATGAAAAGGGGGGGAGGGGAGTTAAAACATACTGTGATGTAAAGGTTCCTCTGCTCCGCATCTTGGGCGCAGACAAGACAGCGTGATCCCGCAAAGCTACTTCGTTTGCAAAATCACTCCTGCCAGAAAGCGGGTTTTCATGATGCCAGACGCTCGCGTCGTTCCTCACGACGCTGCACCAAGAAATAATAATTTTTGTTTCTGAATACATGAGTTGCACTGAGCGCGAACCTTCTGCAGCGTGCGTTGTACACCACGGGATTTGATTTTCTCAGCAAACAGAAATTTCTGACTACCAGGATATAGTGCGAAGATGTCGCGTACAAACCATGTTAAACAGTTCAGTTTTCTGGTTAAATGGGATGCTCTCAACACAGTAGTCGGTTTCACTTTAAGTGTGAGCGTAGCAGAAGCTAAAAGAGCACTCTCCGGGCTTTCAGCGTTGTAGCATCGGCTGAGTCTGGACTTGAAGGGGCCCTGCAAAGCGTTTCTAGCCATTTTTTTTAATTGGCATCGCGTTCGCTCTAACTAGTCAGTGTGATTCTAGTAACACATTAAACATAAAATAAAGAAGTAAACCGACGTATTTTGAACATAATAGGTGAAATAGATTCATAATATTCAGCATAATTTCTTTTGTTGATGACGTCCTTGGTCTGAACCAATCGAGAACCGAAACAAGAGTGTGCAACAACCATGCGCGATCTTCCTAAGTGTTGGAAATTAACATCCAGTTATGAAGATGTGAATGCCCTCCAATTTACAGGTGTTCCAAGCAAAATGTTGAGTGAGAATCACGTGCTTGAAGAGATCAGAAGGGGTCACTTGCAACTATTCAGCCATAAAGCCCCTCTATCCTGGGAAAAGTGGCGCCATTCGTTGTTGTGGAAATGCTCGAGACACGTGCCGCGCGCCACGTCCGGGAAGAGCATGTCGTCCTGAATCTAGCTCAGTGCTGCGCTGTTCCACCATGATCTTCCCCAGAGATGCACGTAGCACGTGCCTCGTGCATCGACGCACCTTGCGCAACTTTTAAAACATGAGGTTGCTTTATTCAGTCAGTCCTTCCTCTAGAATTCTATATCGCTATTATCTGTCGCTCTAGACCAATGTCTTCACTGAACGCTCGTGTATGACACTGATAGGCACGCTTTTGGAAGCAGCATTTGGTTTTCTTCGTCCCTCATGCCCCTTTAAGCTGAAACAAAGTGTAGCAAAAGGGATGTCCAAATTCGCGATGATATGCGGCAGCCTAATAAAATGTTAGAGCGCGCATGACTGATGAAGCACAGTGTTGTAAAATGAGGCCGCAAAACAAGGGCATGAAAAACCAAATATAACTTTAGCCTCCCGAGACAGTATTCTGCGAAGTTTCGAGCTCGTGCAATCCGATCTCCAAATGTGATTTAAATTAGAAATATATTGTCGGTTCTTAGCGATATTTATGTGTAATTAGGAGCATCATTGCGCGCATCTCCATTAGAGAAATATGGACGATAAGCAACCAAGTCCTGAATAGTTATGAGTCCGACGTTTCAAAGTCGGTTCGGTATTTTAATCAGGGGCGACTATTTGCACGTGGGGAGCTGCAGCTTCTTTTCCATCTACGGCGTGTCGTTTGCTTCCTTCACTTTTAATGCGAAAGCATTAACTGTCCCATGGAGCGAACCGACGTCATCAGCTTTGAAGCCGCGCCAAACGGCGTCTCCCACCGTCCCAATGTCACGTGTAGCAGGAATCTGATGGATAGGTTCCCATTGGCTAGCGACGAACTAAGGGAGCAGAAGAAGGACATTCATGATTTCGCCTTCACAACTTATAAGTGCTTAGGTGTCCTCGGATTGTTTTGTTCTCCAAGTGGCCTAGTCCGTTGACATACGCCGATGGTTAAGTGGCTGTCGACCTATTGAGCCCGACCTGTTGAAACGTCTGGCTCCTAAATCTTCATGACTTGGTTGGTGAACGTCTCTATTTCTCAAATTTTTGACCCAAGCAGATGGAGTTCCGTCAGACCTGTTTACGTTTAAAACCTGCATTTCTATACATTGATTTTTGCAGTAAGGCGTCCTGTATGGTAATATTTAGAAGAATACCCTTTATTATTTCTCTTTCTGCACATTTCGTGCATTTGCCTTCAGATCTGTAATGTGAGCACACAGTCCTTTTTGGCGTAGCCCGCGACCCGGTGTTTCACACTGCCAAACTGCGAACAGAAAGGCGTGTTCCGCAGACTCAACAGATGGCGTACTCTCGAGCACCATCCTTCCATATCAGTCTCAAGCGGCTATGTGACCTTTATACAGTCAAAATTATTAATGACAATAAAAAATATTTTATTACTGCCCTAAGACTTGACAACATAAATGAGGCCGATCACCCTAAAGGTATACATCATAAGTAATGCACCCCGAAATTATCTGATATATGCCATCCAAATTTTTTCCGGCGTTTTTATCCTCGATAGAAGTGATATGGGAGAACCTTAAACAAATGTTTTATTTTGAAACTGATTTGAAATAACATATGTCTTCCTGACGCATATTCAACTTCTCAAACATATAGAAGTCTGTTTCTCCTTTTGTGTGATGAACAAGAACTTTATATGTCTGTGGGCTGGACGAAATCAAAGTACACAGTGGCCGCGTGGCGGAACTATGACGATAGCGCACGCAGACCGTCAGAAAGTGACCAATTAAGTGCCTGTAATGTCGAGCAGAGTATGAAATACTACTTTGTTTTAATTAACAAAAATATAAAAAATAGCAAGGGTCATGTTTATTTGTAAATTGAATTGACCTCTATCTTGACAAGAATAAACCTCAATCCAAGCTATGTCAAAATTCGTTCACTTCGGTACGCGCTATTTTAGGCCAGATCCGATCTGAGTACAAAGGTCCCTCTTTTCTGCATGATTATTTGCATGCATAACGGTCCTGAGTGTAAAGAATATTGGTCAGGAAAGTAAGCGTTGTTATTGCCTCTCAGTGTTTCTAAAAAGTAGACGAAAGGGTCTGTCCTAAAACTGTTTTGGCATTTTGAAAATATTATTGCTTTTAGCTCAGTTGAGTCGTTATCATATATATCGTAAAACGTATTTTGTAAACTAGATTTCAGGGTATATATGGCGAGGACGTGCTCATTTCATGATTTTATGCACTGTAATTAATTCCTAAGTTCAAGAGCACAGCAGGAGTCTACTTTTAATACTGCGACGCAAAGTTGTAGCATTAACGGGTATTTTAGGCGATCTCCAAACTGATAACCTTTAGATTCAGGTAAAATATATGCGACTGAGGTAAAAAAATAGATGCTGAGTAATAGATGTTAATCTAGCTTTCTTTTACTGTTTCATTTAAATTAAATAACGCAATTTATTTTTCTACCTGAAAATAAAAGTGGATTCTACGAATAATAAAAAGCTAGATACTCGTTTCACTGTTGAAATAGTGCCTATTGCCAAAGAAACGCGGAAAATATATTCTCAGTTTTGCGGTTCAAACCGGTTCGAACAGGTTCAAACCGGTTCGAACCGTTATTTTTTGCTCCCCGGAACTGAACCGGAGCTGAACCGAAATCTGCGAACCTGAACCGGAACCGAACCGATAAAAATGTCGGTTCGACACCCTGGCTCCGAGTGGCGGTCCGGAGTCAGTCTCGCCCCAGCGGTCGATCCTGCTGTTTCGCTGACATGGACGCCTGCGACGCTAGCCTTTCTCTCTTTTGTTTTGGGAACAAGTTCGCCCCATTAAACGTTTAGTTTCTTCAGTTATTCGCCGCGTCATCATTTATCATTCGTGACAATATTTTGCTCTTTATAGTCGGACTGCATAAAATAGCACTACGATACTTTTTTTCGTTTTCTGTTGTTGCGTGCTAATAAACCATTCTGGTAACCCAGGTTTGCGTAGCTAAATAACTGCCGTTGTCAATGACGTCGATAAAAATTAAGCAATGCGGAAGTATCATCAAAAGTAACTGAAATACATTTCTAAGTATCTGTACTCTACACAAGATACTTTACAGTGAAAGTAACTTGAGTAGTATTTTAAATACTTTATGACGCAGGTATTTAGTAACTTAACTTAAATACTTTTATCGAGTATTTTGTCCAACACTGTGGTCGCGTATGTCCACAATGCGGGTGGAGACAAAGCATTCACAATAACGGGATAGAGCACAGGCAAGGGTACAGAGCACGAGCTCTTAGCAGTTGTTGATTCCAGTGCGCGGGCACCGCCATCTTCAATTCAGGAACTTCCGGTATGCGTGAAAACATCGCTTTCCTCTCGCTTCACCAGTGGAACATGCTAGCATTTTAATTGCAACCGTCATTCCTTCTTGTTATGTCCTTTCCATACTTTTCTTTCTTTTTCCGGGTTGAAATCGCTTGCTTTTTTTCGGAACGCATACCGGATATGGGGGCAACGTGGCTGGGTACGAGGCTAAACGAAAAAGGTGTATAACAAAGTGTAGTTCTGCTTTGCACCATATTAGCCGTGCGAATCGAATCTTGATGCGAATAGTTCGTGATATAGGAGTTCTCCAAAGCGACGAACACGCGCGTGTTGGGCTGTGGATTTGTAAACAATGGACTAAGTACTTTCCTCGTCGTTGAACTTTGGTGGTGTCGATATCGGATGGGCGAATTCCGGAAGTGCATATGGAATGCTGCTGTGTGGCGCGATATGATGGTACTGCTACAGCACTGGAGGTGTATCTGGCAGACGTCTGGTTTGTTAGATTAACCATAGCTTTGTTCGCTGACGCTTCTGCAACCAGCCGCTAGTACCTGAACAGCAAGCACCATTGTTCGGGGGCTCTTTTGCTCCCACTTATGTCCAAGGCCGACTAGAGTGAGAAACGCCAACAACCGATGCCGACAGGTCTCAAAGAAGTGTAGCATACACGGAAACGTACTTTGGCCAGCTCTCAATCACTCATGCTTAGTTCACGAGCAGAGAGACTACGAGCATGCGAAAGGGGCCTTCGTCTAAATCCTGCGCGTGCTTGGGCTTGATCGGTTTTTGCTGTTTTTCGCTCTAGCGGGGCTCAGCATTAGAAAACAATGTGATACATGGGCCGTGGGGGCACTAAATAGTACATTAGCGGGAGACGAGCTTCAGGCGTTTTAATATTGTTAAGCAGGTGTCGGCCCTTGTCACTCCTGTCGCTGCACCCGGACGCGGTTCCGAGATTCACCTTAGTGCGGCGACCATTAGAGATTATGCACAATGGACAATGTGCAAAACCGGAGCGCCCCTAGCGGCTGAGGAGCATTCTGGGAAACGACTGTCAACGAAGATCTGAGTTTCGGTTTCCGCCATCGCTTCCTCTGCCAGCCACGGACACCGCGGAACTCTACCTCGCACCCTACCTGCGCCGTAGCCTTCGTGGATTAATCCACGTGTTCACGTGATGTAGCAAGTGTACTTTTCTTTTCGTGGCCTTATCGGACGGTGGCAGATTCGGGTAAAGTATATCTAAAAATTGCTATGTTATAGCACACGCACGATATTGCGCCGATGCTAGGCCGTTGGCGATGCGACGGTACACCAATACCTGCGAAATATCGGGTCGTGGTGCAAAAGGGGACATTTGGCCTGATATCGGGAGGGACTTTCGGCCGGCGCTGGCACGACACTGGCCAAGTATCGTCGTGCATGCTGCTTGAGACAAAGTAAATCAGGGGCTATTTACTTCAAGTGAAGTAGTAAGTACACCGGGCGGGCGCAGTCTACTTTTGTTAAATTAGTATAAATACAATCTAGTTTCAAAGTAAAGTAGAAGTACTTCTTAACACATCTTTTACGATGCCCTTTCATTTCCTTATACACAAAGATTTTTTTTTTTAAATATAGTATGCATTGCCCCAGGGGTAGTTGGGGGTGCATCAGTTATTTTCGGAAATGGCGCCAAATTCAGAAGACCCTCCGATTTTTTAGTTTGCCTTTGCTTGCACTGGCTTGCACCTAAGGGTGTCAAACGTACTAGGAGAGAGCATGACGTTCACCCCGCAGCTTCCGTATAAATCCTCTCGTGGTGGAGTGTCCTCTTTTAATCTTTTTAACCTCCTCACTTGCGCTTACTGAGCAAAAAGTAGCGAGAGTTTTTCGCCAGTACAAACGAAGCGCTGCGTCATCGGGTCGCGTTCATGGTGAGGATAAAACATCCCTAACATTTCTACATAGTTGAAAAAGCATCATTTTGTGACACATATTTAAGAAAACCAGATTTGGGGAGAGTACTTTGAAGTCAAGAGTGGTACGGTCCTCGGAAAGTATCAGAAAAAAAAAAATGCTTTACGTAAAGTATACAAGTACAGTGCTCGCCAAACTTATACGAAACAGAGGAACTGTGTTTTGTCATGGCAGCGCTATCCTGGATGAATCTGAACAACGGCTACTTGACCTATCACTTTGGGATTATTTGTTGAGTAATACATGCCGAATCCGCTGCTCGGCTGCTGCCAGAATAGCGCTCACATGGGAAAAAACACAGTTCGCGTATTCCGTTTTAGTTTGGTGAGCACTGTGCAAACTTAGAGAAGGTACTTCTAGCAAAATACACGATCCTAAACACACTAGAACTAATGTTTTCAGCACAATCTCCTTAAATTACTTTCCAACACCAGACGGTGCGTTATCAAGGTCAAAGCAAATCCTGTCACAAGAATGAAAGGGGGGTAAGATAAGAATGACAGCAAACACAAGGCCATTGTGAACGCACGATGCTAATCATAGTATAGGCCCTCATCAAAGTCTTGAAAACGAGCAGACACACAAAATTGGTGCGGAGTGCGACGTACAGCGATCGGCGGTTAGTTTAGCTTCCTTGTTGTGACGTGGTTTGCCTTCGTCTCGAATGTGTATCGCATAATCAAGTCATGAAAATAAACGTATACATTTACTGCATCACTTGCCCTCTTATATCGATTCACGAAGACTAGAGCGAGGTACGCTGCGGTGAGGTGCAAGGTACAGATCCGCTGGGTTGGCGATTGGCCACTTTACGATTGAGGAAAACGAAACTCAGTCGTTCGCTGTCAGTTGTTTCCCAAAAGTCTACAAAGCCGTTAGGGTCGTTCCGCTTTCGCACACTGTTCATTGAGACGCTACTGTTAGTGCCGAGATGTTTCGGGTTTGCCCTCTTATCCACGTATCAAAAAGTCACTTCCCTACCAGAATTTGCCACACTGTGATGTCATGAGTTGTGTTCCTCGTTACCTATCGTCACTCGCTAAAGGAAAGTTCAATAGAGTGGGTAAAACCGTCGGTGGAAGGTTGGAGTTATCGTCTATATAATCAACAACGTGAACGTTGGCAGTCTGGCGTTCCGCCGTTGAAACCAGACTTAAGGTATTCTTATACGTTATGTTGAGAACTTGGCTACTTGTGGAAATCCAACCCTAGCGGCGCTTTTGGTCGCGCACATTGCCAGAACTCGGGGTCAACTATTTTGTGCTGCGTTGTCAAGGCTAACGTAGCTTCCGCAGTGCTCCACCTCAGTCAAAGCCTGTTACACGATTGCGTGCGAACGGGACGCAAGACGAAGCCACATGCTCTGCGGGGTCGCAGCACCACGAAACCTACGTTAGCATTGGTAGCGTAGCAGAAAATACTTCACGCCGAGTATAGGTGGAAATAGACCCTTTTCGACATCCCCATAGAGAAATATCCACACTCCCCCTTTCTTGGGCAAGAAGCTCGCATGCAATTTCTCGATTCGAGCTGAGCCGAGTACACGTCAAAGGCTGACGCAGGCCTTGTGTCCAGCACATGCTCAGAGTACCTGACCAAACTATTGCGAACTAGTTGGCGCAGTGTGCAGAAAAGAGTGTGTTGAGCCGTCAAAGGCCATAATCGCAACAATTGAATTTTCGGGAGTCTGCCCGAGGGTGTTGGTCTTTCTCGTAAACAGAGCCGACACTCGTGGAACACAAATTAAATGTACGCCTTTTCTCGCAGAAGGCCACGATGAACTCCCAAATGAAAATAGCTTCACGGAAGAAGACTGGGAACCAGGTAAGAAATACTGGCGACATACCCATTTTAATATTAGGCGGTACGCTTGAATTCCTGCCATGCTCGGGGTATATGCTGCATGAGCGATACATTACTGTTGCCGAGATTTGCTGAGGAGTGTTATATATTGATCATTCAATTGTTTAGAACGGTTCTGGCCTCGGGTGAGAGCTTAAACTTTCTTAAATTCTGATGGACGTCACGGAACAGTTGTTTTATTGGGCTGGTGTAACTGAACAATGGAGACCACAATCGGGCAAAATTTTCTTTTTAGCTCATTCACAAAGGAATGGTGGGAGAGACCTCGCGGCTGCGGACCTGCCTTGTTCCTAATGCTCCTTTCTTCATCGGTGAAAGTTAATTTGTATGCACAACAAAACGACTAGACATTTGTAAAAGAGTTGTCGGTTGCTCCTTCTGTTAAGTAGCAGACGTTCACAATCGTTGCCTCACCCGCGGAACTTAATTCGTAGCAGGCGATCTAATGCGTAAACACAATTGTTCTTTTTTTTTTGTTACGTCCTTTGGGGCACAAATTTGGCACCCTTAGTTTTAATACACCCTTTGTGCTGGACAGCCGCTTAAGCTGACGAGTCATCTGCTGACGTGAGCAAAGAACGTGTTTCTTTTTTCTTCTGTAGTGAGGTGTGACTTGAACACGGAGATAAATCAAGAAAATACCTGTGTTTTTTGCTAAAGTAACCAAAAGTAAATAGTTCGCCACAAATCGAATCCCACGCGCTACTGAATTGGTTCCAAGGTTAAGGCTGAGGCCCCATGGCAGGCCATGAGAAATGACGATATCAGCTGGCGTTTGAATTGGTCGTATTTTTGATAAGTAAATTTGAAATTAATCCCGAT
This sequence comes from Ixodes persulcatus, assembly GCA_013358835.2. Lineage (NCBI taxonomy): Eukaryota > Metazoa > Arthropoda > Arachnida > Ixodida > Ixodidae > Ixodes > Ixodes persulcatus. Next base: position 23,544 of record JABSTQ010007298.1, read on the forward strand.
TGGAGTATGTGGAATGGGGCGCTTTCAGCCGTACATGGTTTGGTAGCACAATTGGGCAGTGTTTAGGGTCAGGCCGATTTGTATTAAATCTTTAAGATGTGTAGGTAATGATAAATAGCGTTCATTTGCATATCGAGGCCCTGTTTTCTATTTTTATCTTAGTTAAACAGCTATATCTCTTGCAAAATATACTTCATAGGAGAAAATGCACGATCTATTTTCAAGACGACGGCTCGGTTTCTCCGTTTGAAACTTATAACAGTTATTGATGGGTGCTTCAATATGTGTGCTGTATTTTATCGAAATTAATACACAACCATAGCCTCCTTCATTCTGACAATGCCTGCCTAGTTTTTGGCTTCTCCATGCTTTGGCGTCATTTCGACTGCTTCACATATTCACCGCCAGGGGCGCCACCCCTAAACAATGGAGACGATGCTCATCCCCTGCGCACTGCTATACTACCGCAATGTACTTGATTTCAATACTTTAGGAACGCATAACGTATAGTGGGTGAATGGGGACTTACGTAGCTTGCAATAGTGAATAAATGCAGTGTACAGTAGGTATGATCCAATGTCTGAGGTGGTAAGCTTCCTCACTGTCTAAACAACAAGCAGTGGTAATTTTTATTTCTGGGGCCAATTACCAAGCGAAAAGCAGAACGTAAACACGAATTTCAATGGCCGTAGTCCTTTGGTATTACAACTGCTACAAAGTCCCTAAGCAGTGTACAAGGTGTTAAACGTGTCGGGGCTCATGTTGTGTAATGACGTACTGTGCCTGTCGTCAGGCGCTCGTCACTACTTCGAGTTGTGCGAAAGGGAACTGGGGAGGTCAACCGGCAAAGCATAACCGAAAAAGGTCGTGAAAGGGTACATGGGCTGATCCAGCTCTGACGACAGGGAGGCCCGAACCAAGCTACTACTCAATCATGTGGACATTAAGGAAAACCTGTCTAGAAATACCTTCCATAATGCTTGTCGTAAAAAGTTGCCTTGTGCAAACTCTTGAGCTGCCAAATTGGGCACGCAGTCTCTCCTCAAAATCGGCTTCAGTCACTTTTCATTATCCCGGATTTTGTTCTTGGTCTCAAGAAATGACATCTCTGGCACCTTTTGGGAGTCTCCCAACAATTCAACAAAAAAGGTGGTAAAACAAAACAAAAAAAAAAGCCTAAGTACGACGTACAGCTACCACTACAACTGCCCGACATAGCAGCAAGAACAGAAGGACGCGCGACAGATACGTCCTTCAAATCGTTCACGTTTTTTGTCTTGTACGGGAAAGCGGCGCACCCCTGTGGTGAAAGCTGGCAACCGGCTATTGGGCAGGCATTATCAGTATACAGGAGGCTATCGCTTAACATTTGTTCTAATTGGCTCGCATGAAAATCGAAGGAAATGGCAAAAATAGACATTGTTTCGTAGCACAAATGCACCGTTATTAGGTGTCACCACAATGTATCCGAACTTCTGGCAAACAAAATTCAATATGCGCTCGCTTGCATATTGTGGTCTTTTTTCTTAAATTTGGCGGGTAGATTTTTTGAGGAACATATGAAACTGCAGCCAAAAATGCATTTTCTTTAACCACTAAAAGGTAATTTTAGCATACGTTTTTACCGTATGATAGATAATTTGTCAACGAGCAACTTTTGAGATCAGTAAACGTTGCTCAATTTCGTTTGAAGTCAGGAATAATCACAATAGCATGTTCTTTAGGGTTTTTTTTTTGTGGAAGCGTGTGCCATCTGTTGAGTTGTGGCAAAAATGGCAAAACTACTCGTTCAGAAAAATTCCTAGAGCCTATTTTATGGCCTGCCTAATCCAAACGCATAATATGAATGCGGATGGCTTCCCGATTCTGAAATGCTATCTCGTTCCTCCAGAAACATTCTAGTGAATTAAAAAGAAATCTCCGGTGTGACACACCGCTAAAAAAAGGCCCAGTGGCTTTCGTCAAAAGCACAAGTCACTGGGCATTTTTTTATTATTTATGATTGGTTCAGTTATGATAGAAAGCGAACAGAGACAGGGGGAGCACCATGGTGGTGCGCTTTTGACGCAATCTGATTGGTTCTACAGCTCGTAGCGTCGACTGCGTCTGGACATAATTCGTGAAACAGAGCATAGAATGCAGCGGGTTTTTTTTGTGCGTGTGTTTTCGCCACCGTGACACCGATATTTGGAGTTGTTTTTGGGTAAGTCCAAATTAACAAAAGTTTTAACGGCAATTTTGTTTTCGTTGAATTGATCCGAAAACACGGACCTCTACCTATAACACATTCTTTGTTCAAACTATTCGCAGAAATTGTTCCGGGGCGGCCGGGCTACGTTCCGCTGATGTCGAGGGTGCGGCCGTTCTTCAGAGAAGTGGTCGACATGACGCCCCTTCAGCGACGTCAGTACTACGACGAGCTGCTCAAGCAGCACAAGGTCATTGAGATGTAAGAGATTCCTCGGACAGAATGCTCCCACACTTGGATCTCGGACTGAGCTTGGCTAGTGCTTCATTTGAAGCAATTTAAATGCTGCGATTTGATTACATTTATAAGTACTTCGCAATTACACTTAACTACAGATCTCGGTTAGTACTTTATTGAGAGTAAATTAACTACTGGAGTTTACTTACTTATATGAGCAATTTGCTAGAGAGATTCAGTGCTTCGAGTAAATACTACTAACTGAAAGATCTCTTCTTTAATCGCCATTATAGTTGAACGCATTTGTGTCACTGGGGACCATTCCTTATCGCCGCTAAAATGAAAGGAAGCGCGCGGAGCATTCCTATAAGTTCCGAGTATAGCCGATTGGTGCGCTGCGATCGCTCGATTGTGACGTAGTGACGAGTATCACTTGGCGATGCCAGGTATTTTATCCGCTTTGCTTTGCTTTCGTTGCGTGCTTTAGCGCATAGCAGCAGAAACTGTTCGCTCTGTGTACTTCTTTTTGCTCTCACGCCAAACGTACATACGACGAAACCTAAAAAGCTAATCCGAATACGACAAGCGAAACAATCGGATGTTGTATGTTAGCTACGATGGAATCCTACGGTAGCTTCATGGCCTGCCAGCACCGCTCGGATACTTCGCCGTAAAGACCAACGAGCATACCTCCACGTGCTCGTGGCGCGCGTCCCGACTTTGAGCAGCAAACGAAACGAAATACGCACTCGAAACCACGATTTTCGGTGGAAGCTGCTCAATCCACGGATTCCGGAAGCAACGACAACAATCTCAACGACTTCAGCGGTGGACTCAAGTTGGTGGGAAGGCCTAGCGAGGCGCTCGTCACTCGCTGCCTATGACCAACGGTCTCGTTGAATGCATACCTTCACGCCTTCCTTTCTTTATCTTAAAAGGATGCATTCCTAATGAATAGTTTGCACCTTGACTTAGGTCGTTCCGGTTAGGAGGTGAGTCTTATCTCGTCGTCGTCCTCGGTCCCGCTTGCGATTTTTAGTGCGTTGTGCGGTGGTGGCGCACGCTCTCGTCAGAGTGAAACACTCGTCAATTCTATTTGCTGCTTTCTGTGACGCAAAGCTAAAATAAACACGCTACGGATGAAGGCTGGTTTACACATCTGCGTTGGTTGGGTTCGCATGCAATCGAAACAGCCGTAATGTCAAAGTCGCAGGTACATGTGTTCGCCGTAGACAGCTCAAGGCAAGCGATGCAAAGGGTAGCTTCGCGAAGTAATCCATGAGTTACGGTTGTTGCGGTGTTTCGGTCGCTTCAGTTGCATGCGAACGCAACCGTTGTGAATGTGTAAACCAGCCTTTACCTTCGCATCATGTGGTAGGTATTTTATTTTTCCCGTGTGTCTGTAAAACCGCAACGGTATCCCCCCCCCCCAAAAAAAAAAAAAAAAAAAAAACAAACAAACGGCGATCGGAATTTTTAAGTTTAATTCCTGCTCGGCCATCCTCGTGCTTGGTTCTGTTTGCTCCGTCTTCTTCCACCTAGCTGAGAGAAAAAAAAATCGATTTGGGAATTTTGTTTTCCCGGAATGTACCTACTTGGTCACCTGACGAGCCTCCGAAGCCACGACGACAGATTTTGTCCCGGTCAGTGCAATAACAAGAAGCTGGGCCACTGGCTCCTGTTCCGTAGGCCGCGACGCCACTGTTGCCGCGCTGCTCGAGTTTAATTTTGACGAGAACTATAACGAAAGATTTAGGTCAAAAGCATCCTTAAGCTCTCGTTCACATTCACAAATCAAACATGAATTGTCAACAATACACTTGGTGTCGAGGCGGGCCATCACCCCGGGTGCAGCAGACCATATTGACGCCACTGCCTCAACGTACATGCTACCAACTAGGCGCAGCAGCGGTCACGTGATCCTCGCTACTACGTCAATCCATAAACATTTATTTACTTTGAAAGGACAAACTACAGGGTGGCGAGGAAAACACCAGTTTATACCGCTTGACGAGAAGGAGCCGCACGGGGCCGCCACTCCATCTTCTCGGGGCTTACACTCTACACGGGTCGCGAAACGGGCGTCCGCAGCGCCAACTAAATCCTCCCCCCCCCCCCACACACACACACACACACACACACCATATTTAGTGGCGGTACTAAAACCAAAATGGCGGCTCACCGAAACCATAGGGCGGCGCCGTCTTGTTTGGGCCTGCGACGGGTTTGGAAGGTAGGGCGCTGCTGTCGGCACTGCGGATGCGCACACCGTTCACTTGGCGGGAATCTGGTTTCCGCGCACCAGCAGTGCCGGCACCTGGTGCGGGAAAACGCCGACTCCCTTGCAGACGACAGTGTGTTGGTCTAGGCTCCGTTTCACTCCAAGTCTGACCGCACCTGACGCTACAGTTCGGCGGAGCCAATCGGGTAGCTCCAAAGGTGCGTCCCACGCCTCGTGTCATCGCTTTTGTGCGTCTGCTATCGTCCGCCGTAAGCCAATCACGCAAAGTGAAATGCGCCGCTATTCTACGCGTTTTTCTTTGCGAGATGGGATTAGCCGGTGACCCATAACAACCACGAACCCCGTGACAATGACTTTCTGGTGCTGATTGTCCCTGAAACTAAATGAATGGCTGAAATGAACATGGCCGACGACTTAGAAACTGACGGTTGCGTGCTTGACTAACCAGTGAGATTTGGTTTGATACGATTATATACCTTGGTAAAACGAGGCAAATATTTCGGGCTTGTAACGTGAACTGTTTTCAGGCTAGTTTTACAAACTACGCGAAGCCACAAAAAGCGTAACCGCGAGATAGTGGAGTTAGCACCACTAACTCTAACTCTAAATAATTCTAACTGTAACTCTAACTCTAACTCTAAGTATCACTAACTCACCACTAGCTCTCCACGAATTCTAGTAAACACTCGGTTTAGCGCTAATGCTTTAGCACCACTAGTGATAAACCAAGAACGTTTCCTGTAGCAACACAATTGCGGGGCAATTTTATATATATATTTTTTTTAAATAGCCTTAAGCCATTAAGGTCATTACCTTCACTTTCTAGCCTATATTTTGAGATCTTTAAAAGAGGCTGGGCAACGGAGTGGTGGAATATACGTGACTTCCACGTGACCTCATCGCGCCATGCTGGTGGCCATTCGTGTTGGCTCTTGCCAAGAAAAACGAATTCGGCAGTGCGGAAGGTGTCGCCTCCAGTATTACGGAAGACTCGTCAACGAGAAAGTTCCAGCCCTCGGTGCATGTTTTGCTTTGGCCATGCCCACTTTGCTTGGGGTTAGGAAATAAGTAAATCTTTATTCTATTCTCTCTAGAAAATTAACATGCGTCTGGCCAAAGCGCGCTTAGCTCCGCCGTATAAACTGATTCGGCGATTGGGTCGTTCATATTGTGGAAAACTGCAGGCGCTCAGCAGCATGGCCAGCAAAATGGCAGTCGCATATATCAAAATAACCGAACAACGCTGGCTCACTCCATTGACGTAAGTGTCCGTGGGAAAGAAGGATCCGAAATAAGATTGGTTTCAAAGGCGTATTTCCACTCGACTTCCCCATAACAGAAACCCGCTTTACAGCCACATTAACTTAACAAAGTGCGCTTTGCTTTGTCAAACCATCGAGCTTACCTGCAGCTAGCTGACATTAAGCAGCAAGAGAATTCTCAGAGCATATTAATATCAGTGAATTAATGCCTGTCGCTCATATCTTCCTAACTTGCCGCAGGCTTAGAGCTTTCGCCGGGAGCCAGGAATGCGATCACAAGGGACACCCAAATGAAGACTGCGTAAGCAACAACTGTGATACCCAACCATCGAAAAGCCCGGTCTGAGTTATTTTTTGCGAAGCGTCATAGTTTTGAATTGCGATCATCGCCATTATTTGTATTGTTTCTCTTAAGTAACGAAGGATTTTGTTTGTAATAACTGAGATTTGTTTTAGAAAAGTTTATCTTTCTATGGTTGCGTCGACATTGTTTTTTTCTATCTGCCTCTGCTTGTGTCGGCATTTTCGAGCGTTTGCTCGCAGACCGGCGGCAGGGGGTATACGCTCGCGGGAGAGCATGAACGGAGAGTCGTCTTCCGCCCCTACGCGCGGGGGGCTTCGAGCAGCACCGGGGATCGGTGGAGGTGAGTCGGAGCCCGGTCGTTAACAAACGGATTGGGTTTCAGTTTAGGGCGCCGGAACACCCGTGTCTTGGGCAGAGGTATTTCTGTCCGTACTTGTGGCTTTAAGCGGGTGTGCTTGTGTCCGGTGTATTGCCGCGAGCGCAGCTGACCAAGCAGGCAGCGCGCTCGTGGCCTAACGGTTATCGCGCGTGCCTTCCGCGCAGAAAGCCAGGGTTCGAATCCTGGCCGCGGGGACGCCTTTTTGTTGACATCTAATGTAATGTTCTGGTAAATTCGAGAACCGTGTTGCTTGTTCGAGGTCAGAATGTTCCACACGCAGAACCTTCTACGCCGATTCTTCCAGAACCCCACGCGTGTACATAAGGGGCTCCGCGTGGCGAGCCGCGGTCAGTCTCGCCCCAGCGTTCGACTCTGCTCTACGCCGACTTCGACGCCCGCGACGCTCTGTTATTATTTTCTGTACCCTTTCATTTTTGGCACAAGTTCGCCACATTAAACGTTTCTTTCTTCCTGTTTATTTATTGTTCTTTTGGTCACCACCCGTGACATTTGGTGGAGGTGCGGGGTAGCGCATGCCCCTGCCGCGTACCCCTCCGAGGGCCCGCAGTGCAAGTCCGACGCCAAGCCCACGAAGATTCAACGAAGGCACTACCGAGATCCGGTTCAGTCGTCGCACCCAAGGCCTGCACCCGGAATTTGGACTTCTTCCTCCCAGGACCAAGCAGCCAACGAGGCCGACAATGAACGACCAGCAGTCGCAGACCCCGGCCGCTTCTGCCGTCATCTACATGCCCGTTGCACCACGGACGGCTGCTCCGTTCCATGGTGAACTTCATGAAGACGTCGAAGATTGGATCGACCAGTACGAGCGCGTCGCCCGCCACAATTGCTGGACCGACGAGCAGCGTCTGCAAAATGTGTATTTCTCGCTCGAAGGGACTGCCAGGTACTGGTACGAAAATCACGAGTTGTCTTTGACCACTTGGGACGTTTTCAAGAGTCGGCTGAAGGCGACATTTGCCAACCAACACCGCCGAGAAAGAGCCGAAGACTTACTTCGAACTAGAACCCAAGGCCCCAACGAGAGCATCACCGGCTTCGTGGAGGACGTTCTACGCCTGAGCGCACGCGCCGACCCTGAGGCTACAGAAGAGAAGAAGGTTAGAATCCTCATGCGGGGCGTGAGAGACAACATCTTCGGCGGTCTTGTTCGTAGCCCTCCGACAACCGTCAAAGATTTTGTCACCGAGGCGACAAACATCGAGCGTGCCCTGCAAGCCCGAGCCAGTCACTACCACCGACCACCCGGACTCGCTGCCCTCACGCCGTCTAGCTGCGACCTTGGCTCCAGTATTCCAGACATCCGCCAGGTCATTCGAGACGTCGTCCGGGAAGAGCTCAGGAAGCTGCTGCCTGCTGCCAACCAGCCGGCTTCGATGTCGATAGCCGAAGTGGTACGCGACGAAGTTCAGCGGGCAATTCAACCGGAGGCTCCGGTCAACGTAGCAGCACCCGAGGAGCCCACCCTGACCTATGCTGCAGTTGCCCGACGACCGCCGCCAGCTACTCAACGTTACCCGGTGGCGCCACAGCAGGATTCACCAACGCAGGCGTACACCCGACGCCACGACGAACGACATCAGCGTGACCGCCGAGACCAACCCGCACCAAGAAAGACCGACGTCTGGAGGACGGCCGACCAACGCCCGCTGTGCTACCACTGCGGTGAAGCGGACCACATCTACCGACGATGCCCCTACCGCCAGCTGGGCCTACGAGGGTTTGCACCCAACGACCCTCGACCACGTCTCGGAGAGCGACCTCGAGACATCGAAGACTACCTCCGCCGCTCTTCATCTCCCGAGTCAACTCCCCGCCGAGGATTCCGTTCACCCTCCCCCCGACGCTCGCCATCGCCCTTCCGCCGGTCTCGCCGAGACAGCCTGTCTCCCCTGCGTCGCCGGGAAAACTAGGCGCGGCAACGCCTGGAGGTGGCGTTGCCGAAGACGACCGAAGTAAAGAGCCTCCAAAAACGCCGGAGCGCTCCCACTCTCCCGACGCCCCGCATCGCACCGACGCCCCTGCCACGGTGTCCAACAACCTAAAAGTTGTTATCGACGGCCACGACGCATCGGCACTCGTCGACACCGGAGCAGACTACTCCGTTTTGAGTGGGAGGCTCTCTCGCCGCCTTCGCAAAGTCATGACGCCGTGGGATGGACCCCAAATACGAACCGCAGGAGGACATCTCATCACGCCCGTCGGAAGGTGCACTGCTCGCGTCGAGATCCACGGCGAGACGTGTCCGGTAAAGTTCGTCGTTCTACAAGACTGCTCCAGAGATGTCATTCTTGGCATGGACTTTCTGTGCGAATACGGCGCCGTCATCGACCTGGGTGAGAACAGATTGACGCTGCGGAAGCCTGTTCCGCCTACAGAGAAACCCCAAACAGCGTCAGCCGCCGTCCGAGTCGCCGCCGCCCACGTTAACCTGCCGCCGCGATCAAGTGTTGTCGTACCCGTCGTGGCCGATACAGCTACCTGCGGCGAAGTTGTCCTGGAAGGCAACCTTCAATTGCTTCTGGGAAGAGGAATAGGCGTCGCAAGAGGAGTGGCCGAACTTCAGGATGGGCGGACAGTGGTCCTCGTGACGAACTTCCGAAATGAAACGCAACACCTCACGAAAGGTGCAGCCGTGGGCCACGTTGAGGAACTTCGAAACGCCGCCGAAATCGCCACGATTACTGACGAAACCTCGGCACCTCAGCAAGACAGTACGTCGCCAGCGCAGCTCGACATTGACCCTAAGCTTCCGGGCCCAAAACGACGGCAGCTGCTTAACCTCCTCGCCGAATACAGCGACTGCTTTGCGACGTCGTCAAAGGTGCGCCAAACCGCCGTTGCGAAGCACCGCATCATCACCGAGGACGACGCGCGCCCTGTGCATCGATCGCCGTACAGAGTCTCCGTAAAAGAAAGGGAGGTTATACAGGACCAAGTGCAAGAAATGCTGAACGACGACATAATCCAGCCTTCCAGCAGTCCATGGGCCTCTCGGGTCGTACTGGTTAAGAAGAAGGACGGAACGCTTAGGTTTTGCGTGGACTACCGACAGCTGAACGCGGTGACAAAGAAAGACGTCTACCCACTCCCCCGCATAGACGACACGCTAGACCGGCTGCGCCACTCTCGATATTTTTCATCGATGGACCTGAAGAGCGGCTACTGGCAGATCGAAGTCGACGAACGGGACCGAGAAAAGACAGCTTTCGTCACGCCAGACGGACTGTACGAGTTCAAGGTGATGCCTTTTGGACTATGCACGGCGCCAGCAACTTTCCAGCGTGTCATGGACACCGTACTGGCTGGGCTGAAATGGCAGAGCTGTCTCGTCTACCTTGACGACGTCGTAGTGTTTTCAAGCGACTTCGACGAGCACTTGCGACGACTCCGAGCTGTTCTCCAGGCCATACAGACCGCCGGGCTCACCCTTAAGCCATCGAAGTGTCGGTTCGCCTATGACGAACTGAAGTTCCTAGGACACGTGGTTAGCAATGATGGCGTTCGCCCAGACCCAGAAAAGACTCGCGCCGTCGCGGCATTTCCGGCGCCGACAGACAAGAAGGCCGTGCAAAGATTCCTGGGACTATGTGCGTACTATCGGCGCTTCGTTCGGGACTTCGCAAGGATTTCGGCACCGCTCACAAACCTCACGAAGGACGCTGAGAAGTTCAAATGGGCCGAAGAGCAGCAGCAGGCATTCGACGAGCTGAAGCGACGACTCCAGACTCCTCCTGTTCTTGGACATTTCGATCAGGATGCGGAAACCGAGATTCACACGGACGCAAGTAACGCAGGACTTGGTGCGGTACTGGTTCAACAACAAGAAGGCACCGAGCGAGTGATTGCCTACGCAAGTCGGACACTATCCAAGGCGGAGAAAAATTACTCCACGACTGAGAAAGAATGCCTTGCGGTCGTCTGGGCAATCACAAAGTTTCGTCCGTACTTGTACGGGAGCCCGTTCCGCGTAGTCACGGACCACCATTCGCTCTGCTGGCTTGCCAACCTCAAGGACCCGTCAGGACGCCTGGCTCGATGGAGTCTCCGACTACAAGAGTTCAACATGACTGTGGTCTACAAGTCAGGCCGCAAGCACAGCGACGCCGACTGCCTGTCTCGATCGCCCGTCGAAACACCTTCCGGCAGCAGCGACGACGATGAAGACGAGTGCTTCCTAGGCGCAGTAAACACCGACGACATGGCACGACGTCAACGAGACGATCCTGAGCTACGCGCACTAATAGAGCTCCTGGAAGGGCGCGGGAGTACCTTGCCACGTGTTTTCTCACGAGCCCTGTCGACCTTCGTCATGCGACAAGGTGTACTCTACAAAGAGAACTTTAGGGACAACAACTTGTCGTGGCTGCTGGTAATCCCGACTGACCTTCGAGAGGAGATCTTCCAAGCCTGCCACGACGACCCGACGTCCGGACACCTTGGTTACAGCCGGACACTGGCCCGTATTCGTGAAAAGTATTACTGGCCCAAGCTCCCCAAGACCGTCCACCTATACACACGATCATGCCACGAGTGCCAGCGACGCAAGAAACCTCCGACGAGGCCGGCCGGACTCCTGCAGCCAATTTCTCCTCCAACTGCACCCTTCCAGCAGATCGGAATGGATCTACTTGGCCCTTTTCCGCCGTCGACGTCGGGGAACCGCTGGATTATCGTAGCCACAGATTATCTCACGCGATACGCCGAAACGAAAGCCCTTCCTTCAGGGACTGCCGTGGAAGTTGCCAAGTTTTTCATTGAGTCCATCGTCCTCCGGCACGGCGCTCCAGAAGTTCTGATTACAGATCGCGGATCATCGTTCATGGCACAGCTGACCCAAGAAATCCTCCGACTCAGTCACACCAGCCATCGTCGTACAACTGCCTACCACCCGCAGACCAACGGGCTGACGGAGCGACTCAACAAGACAATCGCTGACATGATCTCTATGTACGTCGACGTAGAGCACAAGACGTGGGACGAGGTGCTGCCCTACGTCACGTTCGCCTACAATACGGCGGTTCAAGAGACCACTGGATTCACACCCTTCCAGCTGGTACATGGTCGGAAAGTAACGACCATGCTGGACGCGATGCTGCCCCATGAGCCAGCTGACAGTGAGAGCGACGACGCCCAGGTGGTTGCTCAACGGGCCGAAGAAGTCCGCCAGCTCGCCCGACTCCTGATTCAAGACCAGCAACGCGTCGACGCCGGCCGCTACAACCTTCGTCGCAGGGACGTCCACTTCCAGCCCGGAGACAGGGTGTGGGTATGGACGCCCATCCGTCGCCGCGGCCTCAGTGAGAAATTGCTGAAACGATACTTTGGACCGTACAAGGTACTTCGACGCCTCGGGGAGCTGAACTACGAGGTAATGCCCGACGGAACAAGAACATCATCACGCCGCCCACCACGGCCTGAAGTCGTCCACGTCGTGCGCCTGAAGCCGTACTACGCCCGATAGGACTGTGCACCTTATACCTTCCAAATGACTGTTTAGTTTACCGTCCTTTTTATTTGCTTTGTTTTGTTTTGTGTTGCATCGGGGCGATGCACTTTTTAAAGGGGGGAGTAATGCCGCGAGCGCAGCTGACCAAGCAGGCAGGGCGCTCGTGGCCTAACGGTTATCGCGCGTGCCTTCCGCGCAGAAAGCCAGGGTTCAAATCCTGGCCGTGGGGACGCCTTTTTGTTGACATCTAATGTAATGTTCTGGTAAATTCGAGAACCGTGTTGCTTGTTCGAGGTCAGAATGATCCACACGCAGAACCTTTTACGCCGATTCTTCCAGAACCCCACGCGTGTACATAAGGGGCTCCGTGTGGCGAGCCGCGGTCAGTCTCGCCCCAGCGTTCGACTCTGCTCTACGCCGACTTCGACGCCCGCGACGCTCTGTTATTATTTTCTGTACCCTTTCATTTTTGGCACAAGTTCGCCACATTAAACGTTTCTTTCTTCCTGTTTATTTATTGTTCTTTTGGTCACCACCCGTGACAGTATTTCGCCGTTTTGTGTAGAAACTTCGCTTTTAATCGACGCAATAACTTAACTGGGTGGCGCCAGCCAGGCGGCGAGGAAAGCATGTATAGTGACTCCACAAGGAATTCGGTTTTGACCATTGAGGTGTCGGAGGGGGATCACGTTGCCAGCTCGTTGATCATTGGGTAAAAGTGTACCACGTGACAGTGGGCAACTTTAAAGTGATTGGTCCGTCTCTGGAGGGAAAGGAGGCCCCTACGAGTCTAGAAATGGGGTCCCGAGAGGATTCTCGGGGGATTCGGCTTTTGAGATCGGCCGGGGAAGATACGGCTCTTGAGACTGGGGACTAAAGTATTGGTTTTAATGTTGGGAGTTTTGTAACGTAAATTACTGTTGACTTGTCGTTTTGTTTTGAAATAAACTTGGCCACACTGGCCATCGTAAACCAACCAACGTCGTAATGCGTCCATCGGGATCGAACAACGTTTAGTTTTGTTTTTCTTATTCGACTTCCCGGGGGACTTCCATCGGGCGAACATCATCATCGGCCGTCATCATCCTGACCGGGCCCCTCCCCTCGGAAAGTTGACTGTCTCTCTACTGACAACTTATCATCCAAGGAGAGCAGGAAATATTACAGAAGCTGCATAGACGCTACGGCCAGGCGGCGCTTGAAATACCTTTTGAGCTAGAGTAACTAAATGTCGGAGCCAGAATAACGACTTTCTCCTTTGACAGTACAGAGCATGCAGGGAAGCGACTTTGCGGAGCTCCAGGTTCGGGGCGGGACATATTCTTCGCTATGCGTTCGCGAAATGTAGGCCTCACACTACAGCCTGACGAGGGGAAGGCTCTTTGAACCTTCGGCCATTGTGTCTGCTACTTAGGCGCATAAAATTGCATGACGCAAGCGCTGTTTTAAAAATCCGCCGTTTACTATAAGCAGGCGACACAAGAACCAACGGCGCAGCACCCGCGTGTTTCCGAAGGACTGGGGAGACGCACGACGCTGCATGCGCGGGGAACTGCCACATCAAGTCGTCGCGTCCGTCGCGTCTCCTGCAAGAGCGACGGTCGCTTCTCCCGCAATGTTTGGGGTTAACATTTTGAGACCATCGCGACACTCTGCTTCACAAGGGGAGCGTATACATTCAGTCTACGTAAAGAGACCATAAAGACGATATTGAACGTTTCTTGAAAGAGGCGTTTTCCGACTCTTTATAGAAACCTGTCAATATGATTGATACTTTTATGCAGTTCTATGAAGCTTATTACTTCGTATAAAATAAATCAAGCTGCCGAAACTGACGCTCGGGTTTTCCGCCATACAACCTCTCTTAATAAAGAGATGGCGTCAACGGTCAACCGTCGGTTTCGGTAGAATCTAGTGGTTACGAGCGTGGAGGCGCGGTGAGCTGTAGCGGCTCCTTGTGGGTTGAGGGCGCTGAAGCGCGTTGCGGATGCGAATAACCGGATCATTCGTTCTTCGTATGCCACTTGTGGTTCACTCGACGCAGTCAAACGCATTCAGACGCAACTGCGTGTGGGCACCTTATTTTTGTCGACACCGTGTATTGCCAATAGCGTTACGAGCGGAGCTCTCGCATTACAAAGAACGATAATTACTGCGTATTTGTGTTACGTACCAAGTGAGACAGAACGCCGTGAAAAGTTTAACGCGGACACCATCAGCTTCAGCAACGCAAGACATTATACAAGTATGGGCCTGCTCGAGGGGGCTCGGCGTAAGACCGACGGTGTCTTGCCTCGCCCGAGGGACATTTACCAAAGGCCCTCGTTCGAGCATGTTCCCGCACACCACTTCAGTACAGCACAGGCCCAGAAAGGTCTAGTTGGATGAAAGGCTGGAAGAATGTGCAGGAAACATCGGGGCGTGCGCCTAGGCGAGTTCTGACAGAAGCGTTTCGATATAAGCCCGGAGGAGTACCAGAAATTGCAGCGCGTCAGCCTCGAACAGTTTCTGCAGCTCCTTTCGCACGTAAAACCAAACATCGAGCGACAAAAAACAAAAAAAACAAGCTTCCTTATATTTGTTCTTCTTTTTTTAAGAAAATATATTATTTTGTTGACACTAAACGATTTTCAACTCAGTTCACGCCTGATATTCACGAGTGAAAAACGCTCGGCTATTTGAGTCCACGTGTCAGCCGACTGAAATAGTATTTTATTTCTACTGCAATAAACCTTTCTGACAAAAATATATAGTTTTCCTTGTTAAATTAAAAACGATTTTTTTTTTTAACTACTCACAATCAAAAACGAAGATGAACGGACTTCGCTCACTTCAGCCAACCACCTCACGAGCCTGCATTGATGTACGTTAGAGTCAACGTGATTCAAAAGCTAGATTTTTTTTCGCAGTCTCGGACGTCGCTGTCATCGGTCACGGTGTGATTTTCGCCAGATCTGTTAAATTAATTTGTGCGGCGCGCGCAAGCGCGACTTAATGGATAAAACTTCGTCAACATTACCTGGAAGACACCTTACATCTACTTGGAGTTTCAAGGAGCGGCCAGGGTCTTTAAATCGACTGCAAAATTCGGCTTGTTAACCTATCACGCCACGACTTTGTGCAGCGTTGCCCACAGATGGTGCATTTCTTTTTTTAAATTTGCAAAGAACGAACTTACCTGATGCAAAATTAAAGAAAGAAAAGGCTTAGCTCCTATGAAAGTGCAGCTAAGCCACCGGTCTTTAAACAATACGGCGCCGTTTCGCACGGGAGACAAAAGATGGCGCAAGCGGTCGCGACGCCAACGGCCGCCAACGAACGAGCACACGGCGCCGAGAGCCGGCGTCGTTAGCAGACGATCTTTTCGACTCAAAAGCGGCGCGCGTTCCGCAGCGGCGACAGTCGCAGAACCAAAAACAGGCGCGGTAACAGCAAGGAACTGCAAAGCAGACGACATAAGTATCACGAAAACAGCAGTCAAAATAACCCGACAGACCAATTTTTTTTAATCGATTATGTGTCCATTCAATACGTTTCATTAGTAAGGATGATAAAATAATGCATTGGCAACCGATATTAGAAAAGCTCGCGCCGCTTTTGAGTCGAAAGAGATAGTCTGCTAAAGACGCCGGCTCTCGGCGCTGTGTGCTCGTTCGTTGGCGGCAGTTGGCGTCGCGACCGCTTGCGCCATCTCTTCTCTCCCGTGCGAAACGGCGCCGTATTGTTTGAAGACCGGTGGCTTCGCTGCGTTTCAATAGGAGCTAAGCCTTTTTCTTTCTTTACTTTTTCCTCAGCTAAATTCGCTCTTTGAAAATTTTACAAAAAAAAAAAAAATGCACTATTTGTGGGCAACGCTGCACAAAGTCGTAGCGCGATAGGTTAAGAAACCGAATTTTGCGGTCGATTTAAAGAGCCTGGCCGCTCCTTGAAACACCCAGTATTTCAATCGTTAAACTGAACTTCTAAATTGTCTTGAAAGGAACACTGTCAGGGAATTTATCAATATTTATAGGTCGAGAATTGGCGTGTTTGAGGCGCGCTCACTCCATTTTCGCATAGTCGACTGTTGTTCAAAATCCCTTAACAAATATACTCAAAGTCGCGACTCGAGGGTCATCTAAGGAACACATTTACTATTAAAAATGCAAAACAATAAGAAACACATTCTTGTGTCTTTCTAAAAGCTGTAGATACGTTGATTGAAAAACAAAATGGTGCACAGACCACAGGAAGTATAGCTTGTTGTCTGAGATGCCGAGGCTCAATGATGTGCACATGTGTCACGTGTGCGTGATCCTAGTGGCCGAGGAAATGCCACAGAAAGTAATGGGCGGTAAAAATCTTCACTTGCACGTAGCAATCTCAACCTTTTGTCAAAGGTGTATTCCACAGGTAGGTTTGAGCTTGTAAACATTACAAGGCGCAGCTCCTCTTCTCTAGAAAATAGGGCTAAAGAAACTTGCCGGGTCATCGGCGGACAGCGACGCAAATGACGGTGCCGAGTTGCGGGGCGTGTTCGGTGCACGTATTAATAGATGGGGCTACCTCCTCCTTCTGGCTTGCATTAAAAAAAAAAAAAAAATCGAGACTGCCTACGACGATGGTGGCCTGTTGAAATATACATAATATTTTTAAATGTACTTTTGGCTTAAAAATAAACGCGGACAACAGTACCAATACTTGAAGTAACAAAAATAAAAGAAAACGCGCTTTATAACGACGGCGCTCTTGCTGCCGACGGATTTCCTCTGCATGTCGTCTGCTTTCTTTCGCTGGTCGGTTACACAAATTTCGCCATCTATCAATACGTGCACCAAACGCGCCTCGCCACTCGACTCGGTCGTCAGCGTTGCCATCCGCCGTTGATCCTAGCAAGTTTTTAATGACCTATATTATACAGAAAGATTTGTGCTTTCACATGGTAAAACCCAGCTGTGAAACACACCTTTGACGAAAAGTTCAGGTTGGTACGTGCAGGTGCCGACTTTTACGGTCGATTTTAGATCGGACGTTGGCAATTCAAACATCCTATACATGTTTCACGTCCTTCTCAATATGGCGACGTATCGCAGGCTGGACGACGCAATGGCGTCGCACAACGAACCAACGTGGAGACAGACGTGGGACCGCTACTTAATAACTGTCATTCGCGGAACTCTCCAGTCAATCTTCATGCACTGAACAACGAGCGGAGCGGATATAAATGCGAAAGAATCGCACAACAAAATAATGCACGCAAAAGAAAGAAAAAAAAAAGGACAAGCAAACAAAAAAACAAGAAAAACTGATTGTTAGGGAGCGATAGCCACGTGGCTTCCGGCAACTCGGCCATGCTCATTTTTCAATTTTGGAGCAATTGAGATTTTTTTATTATTAAAAAAGATACGTGACTCTGTATCAAAATATTGATAGGGTAGTGTCCAGATACCATATTGAATCGCCTGGCAAAAATAAAAACAATTTTTCGGCTGTCACTGTTCCTTTAGAGCTAGGGTGCCTTTACATCTCCTCAACCTCTGTTCAGGGTGGTGCCACTTTCGCTGCCTGCTATCTTAGTTGATATCTTCACTCTGGTCCACTGCACCTTGGCTTCCTCCCTGTCACGTACAGAGTGAAAGTTAGACTCGAAAGACAAAATATTTTTTTTTTTTTGAGGCTAACAGTACTTTATTTATAAATAGAGAAACAAGCTTCAAGGAACTTCACCATGCGTAGCTGTTCTTTTGTTTTTGCATGAAGTTTTAATGGCATCGCGTTTGGCGACGAGATGTTTTGGTGGCACCAACTTGCGGGCGCCCTTCTGTGACGGAGCTCGCAGGATGCGAGCAGACGACGCACTATGTCAAAGCACCGAGTCACTATGTTAGTTGGCATCTATTTCGATTAAAAACGGTTTATTTATTATAGAAACTTGTATGACGTCTTTGTGAGTAATCGTTCTAATGTATGACAGCACCTCGAAGTTGTTTTTGTTTATTACAAAAATCTTTGAAATGTCCAAAAAACAAGCCTCAAGCTTTAGATTACAGCTAGCGTAGCGTGCGTCAAGGCTATTCACAGCCTCTCTGATTCTTGTTTTCTCGGATCTGTGGAAGCTGCTGCGGAAAAATGTTTTGCATTCACCAGATTAAGTCACGTGCTAATGAATGAAAGGAAAACTCTAACCAAAAATTGATACGGAGCCCGACGTTTTAAGGCCAGTTCGGCCCCTTGATCACGGGTGACTGTTTTTGTTCTTGTCGTCGTCTTGCAAATTGCCCGGTGTTGTTGGCTTCTTTAAAGTGGACGTTGTATTTGCACGTGCTTTATGGTTCGTAGCGCCTCGCTTGACACACCGCAAACCGGACACGTAGGAGCTTGGCAGTGTCCCAGCTGACCGGTTGACGTTATTTTTTTGTTCTGAATCTACTAGAACTCTAATAAAAGAAACTGCGAAGACGCCTTTGATTGGAGTCCTGATACATTCAGAACATCGAAAATAACGTCAACCGGTCAGCTGGGACACTGCCAAGCGCCTATGTGTCCGGTTTGCGGTGTGTCACGCGAGGCGCTACGAATCATAAAGCACGTGCAGATACAACGGCCGCTTTAAGGAAGCCAACAACACCGGGCAATTTGCGAGACGACGACAAGAACAAAAACAGTCACCCGTGATCAAGGGGCCGAACTGGCCTTGAAACGTCGGGCTCCGTATCAATTTTTGGTTAGAGTTTTCCTTTCATTCATTGCCATTCCTAACCAGGTGGATGTCGACCGAAAGGTTTACGTTTAAATCACGTGCTGTCTTCTTAGCTGCGCACGCGCGCTCAGTTGTCTTGCAAACCGCCGCACAATTGTTTTAGCTACATTGAGCTTACCAATACCGAGGCTTCTATCCAAGTGTGATTCGGCAGTTGCTGACGAGCAAAGACTCGTCAGAAACTGACGCTTAGCTCTTGCCGCATCGAATGCGTGGCAAACAAGTTTGTCACATCGCAACTTCTGCTCAAGAAAAAAAGCAGATTTTTTTTTTTTTTATAAACTTTTAACTAGGGGCCTGCGAATATTGAAATTTTCGAATACGAATCGAATACGAATAAGACAAAAAACGGGCTTCGAATATCGAATCGAATATCAAATATGTATCTCGTAATAAAAAATTGCAAACCAAGAGGTAACAGCAGGTTATATTGCCTTTTTAAAATAAATCAATGCAGCTGCATTTTACTGGGCTGCAGCAGACTAAAGATGCTTCTAGTAACACACTCATTACAAATTATCCTGTAGGAAAGCTATAGCTGTTCAACGTGTTCAGAAAGTAAGCGCTCCCTACGCGCCGTGACAACATTTCCGGCAGTAGAAAGACATTTTAATCGGGAAACCTGCAAAAATTCACTAAAGTTCGAAGAAGTTTGACTTATGGACAGTGTTGGCCGGCTGCTACACGAATATTTTGAATTTTGGGAAACAAATAATTTAGAAACTAGTTTATTTTATATTTTATAAAGTGGTTACCAATGTTTACGCCATATAAAAGTGAAAATATGCGCTTTTAACGCTTTCATTAGTTATTAATGTGAACCAGTGATGCCAATAAACCCAACAAATATTGCACTTTTCCTCCGTCAGGTGAATAACTAGTTTTTTTTTTTTTTTAATTTTCGCGCATGCGCTCTAAAGTAGAACTTCAGCCGAACCTTTGTCGAACATCACGTTGAAAGTTCGAAAAAGTCGAACTTAGTCGAACTTGAACCTGGGCAGGTTCACAACATCCCTAGTTTTGATTGCGCGGGAGGGGCAGGAGTTGTTGTCGATGGCGATGCAATCTTGTGCTCGCACCTAGATTTTTCTTTCTTTTTTATATTAGAAAACTCTCTCGATATTTATTTTATATTTATATTTCACTCTCGAGGTTTATTTTGCGGTATCAATTTATAGAACGCGCAATTACATCAAAAATTCCTATAAAAGTGCCACACAACAAAGGGTTTGGTGAAAAAGAAACCGAAACCTATCCTGTCTTGCTGCCATTGGACAGATAGAAACGGACTAGACCGATAGCGCACGCATCATACGCCTTTCTCAGTGAATAAACATATTCACATGGGAATGCGTGGCAAGCAGATTATTCGTTACTTGCTCGAATATTCGTGGTTTGTGCGAATATTCGCCGTTTTTCCCGTAATATTCGGCTTTGGCCGAATATTCGGGAACTTCCGAATATGCAATTTTCGAATCGAATACGTTTCGAATAAGGAAAATATTCGATTCGTATTCGAAATTTCGAATATTCGCACACCCCTACTTTTAACTTGTCGGACATGGCCCGGCAAATTCAGGTGATTTATTAATTTGTTCTGTTCTGAAGGTTTACTAAGAATTGCTTACAAATTTAAAATCGCTCGCTGAAAAGCGCATCACGCATTATGCGCATTTGGGTCCGCAAAATTAAACATACAAACGGCAGTAATTCATAGCAGGTGTACGCCTCCTTTTTTGGATCGCTGAAGTGTCACCGACTTACCTAATTAAAGATCTCGATCGCGTAATGGTCTGGCACATTTCGCGTCCATTGGGTGAATAGGTGATTTACTGTGAAATCCCGTAAGGACGCCCACCCAAAATGAAAAGATAAATTGGGGAAACACAGGATGGGCTATCTTTGAGGATGCGACAGCAAAGCTTTATAAAAAAATAATGATAAGCACCGGGGCACCCGCTACAAACCACGTGACACCTGACGCGGGAACTGATGCCGCAGACCGCGGACACGGCGAAATTCGCGTTTCACGATGCGGTAAACACGCGGGAATTCGCTACGCTACAAGTTTTTGTGTCACGGGAAAGGATACTGCAGGTTGTGGACGCGGCAGATTCGCGGCTCACGGTGCGAAGGACCCGCGGAAACCCGCCGAGAACTCGCATCTCCCGGGAACGGATACCGCAGATCGCGGTCGCAGAAGATTCAAGTTTCAGGGTGCAGTAAAGACACAAGAACCCGCTACAATCTTGCCTGTCATGGAAACCGGTATCGCGAGCGCAGATCGCGGACAAAAACGCGGGAATATGCTACAAACTCGCATGTCACAGAAAGAAATGCCGCAGATCGCGGGCGCAACAGAATCGCATTTTACTATGACAACTCGCGCGTGTTACAGCTAAGAATCGATATTGCGCGCGCAGATCGCGGACAAAAACACGGGAATCCGCTTCGAACTCGGGAACGGATACCGCAAATCGCGAACGCAGCAGATTCGCATTTCACGATGCAATGCGGAGGGCAAGTTCGTCTGCTTCCTGCGCAGGGGGTACCGGTGACGTCAGAACGCCGAGCCCTGATTGGCTGATCGCGACCCCCTATCTGAGCGTCGTCTGCTCGTTTGCAACGTCGTCTTCTCGCAACGTCCTCTGCGTCTGTATTACCTTTCCTGTGACTTTCGGAAGTGCAGGTCGTTACGAGCGAGCTCGACTTCGCCTTTCAGAGAGGGCAGAAGAAATACCTCGAGCGGTACGTTGTTTTTGTGTAACAACTAGCAGACGCGCATCAACGAGGGAAGTCAAAGGACTCACTGGCGAGGTGTCCCGAGGCGCCGAGGTTTGTTTGCTAAGAACCGAGAGTGAGGGTGGCTAGCGTCCGCATGTTCCCTCAGAAATACGTTTTCCCTCCTTTCGTGTGCGGCGAGACTCCTCAGAATTTAGCGGCGTCGGCGGGTTGGCGCGGCTGCCGCAGTTAACGTCGTTTACTTTACGTCTGCTAGTCAGAGCAATGGCTGCTTTACCTTTCCTGCGTCTGTCGGAGATTCACTGCTTTTTCACCGGCGAGAACGCGGCCTTCAAAAAAGATTTGTGTTTGTCCTTTGTCCTTCTTGTTCCCCTTCTCCAGGGATTATTTTCGTCATTCTTGTCCAGCTCGCTTGCACCTTTGTATTTAATTGCCTTATAACTATAATTACTTCTTGGTGTCAACGAGTCTACGACAAAACTTCCGCGACACGTTCGACGCCGCTCGGGTAGATCGATCGATCTTGCTCGGATTCTCTTCCACAGATTAGCACAGGTTTTCAAACTTTTGCCACTTGGGTTTACGCCACACATACATACCCCGATACGCTAACTGACAACAGCCTTTTAGTCGAGCGAGAGAGTTGTGACAACAAGCAGCGATCGCGCACTTTTGGGCTATGATGTGCTTACAGTACCGATCGCACAGTCGCATTTGTTTATTTACAGTCACTACATCGGCTGTCATGTCTTTAGCTGACTATCTTTGAACAACTCATTAAACGCAAGGTACCATTCACGAAACTCGTGCAACTAAACGTTTTAACATAGCGATTAACATGGTGTTTACTTCTTACCTGAGCGAGCGACCTGCCGTGGCATGCTGCTCTTGTGGTGTTGCAGCCACTGCTGTGGAAGGTCCGTCTTGGACAGTCCATTTAGAGCCGCGTAAAGTGCGGTAGCCACCATGTGGCTGCACTTTGCGGCCCCGCGAGGGCACTCACAGTGAGTCTCTAAAATGTCACCTTTATCGGAGAGCGTCATCTTTACCGCGTAGCTGAAATTCTTAAACGACGCCTGGACATTCGCAACTAGAGTGAAATCCTTCACCTCAAAAGAAAGGACGTATCCTTCAAGGTATTCCCTTTCGCCTTTTTCGAAGGCCGCGTTCTCACCGGTGAAAATGCGGTGAATCTCCGACAGACACCGGAAAGGTGAAGCAGCCATTGCTTTGACTAGCAGACGTAAAGGAGACGACGTTAACTGCGGCAACCGCGCCAACCCGCCGACGTTGCTAAATTGTGAGGAGTCTCGCCGCACACGAAAGGAGGGAAAAAGTATTTGGGAGTGAACTTGCGGACACTAACCACCCTCACTCTCGGTTCTTAGCAAACAAACCTCGGCGCCTCGGGACACCTCGCCAGTGAGTCCTTTGACATCTCTCCTTGATGCGCGTCTGCTAGGTGTTAGACAAAAACAACGTACCGCTAGAGTTATTTCGTCTGCCCTCTCTGAAAGGCGAAGTCGAGCTCGCTCGTAAAGACCTGCACTTCCGAAAGTCGCAGGAAAGGTAAGACAGACGCAGACGACGTTGCGAGCAGACGACGTTGCAAGGGAACAGACGACGCTCAGATAGGGGGTAGTGATCAGCCAATCAGGGCTCGGCGTTCTCACGTCACCGCTACCCCCTGCGCAAGAAGCAGACGAACTTGCCCTCCGCATAGACATGCGTTAACAACTTGCGTGTTACGGGAGCCGATATCACGCGCGCAGATCGCAGACAAAAACGCGAGAACCCGCTATGAACTCGCCTTTCGGACGTACCAGTACCGCCGATCGCGCCGTTGATGCTGGATTGCCGTCGGATCGGGGGGGTGGGCGATGCTTCGGAATTTTTATGTTTCAGATATTTAGCCAGAAAAACGGGATGGGCAATCTCTCGGGATGGTCCGTCCTTACGGGATTTTACGGTAGTTTGAACGACTCGGGAAGCCAGGCACTGCTTCTTCCTGCCAGTTATTTTAAAGAAATATTTGTTTACTGGTTTACACAAGAGAAAAAAAAAGGAATCAACTTGGAGCTAAGGGACCAGCACTCACAGAACACCTTGGAACCAAATGGATACACGGAGTCACGTTCACTGAGCTGTTTACTACACACGCGAGAGGTTCTCAAATTTCGCTTTCCTACTTGTAATTTGATGAGACATTGCTTTCGCAGTTTTATCTTGTCCGAATTATAATAAAAAATACCCCCGAAATAAAGTGCTGGATAATCTATTTTCACCATCTAGCTTTTGTACTGGGGTGGAGAACAGCACACCACCATCCCAGTGTTTCGACATATTTGTTAGCACGACAACGCGTTCCACAGTTTCAAGCTTTGGTAAAATTACCTACTAGAAATATCACTTCACCAAATGTGCACAACGCGTGAAGCAGTCTTTGCAGCGCCTTACCTAAACACCGCATGAAGCGAGCTGACGAGCCGAGAGATCCAAGATCTGCGCTGTCTGTCCCAGTCTGCCCAACCTATGGCGTAAAAAACGATGATGATGATAGCTATAAAAGCGCCCCCTCTATTTTGCGCACGCCGCTAATACAGGGTTCGTAATACCAATACTAGACTGCATACTTTCTCATCAAGTTACCTTCAAAGGAGCAAGGGCAACATCCAGACCCCCATATTGTTTAGAACGTTTTTAAAAAAGTCTCTAAACGGATTTTCTTCGAAGCGTTGAGGTTAGTGTTGTTGTAATTGTGCAGCAATTATTTAAACAAAAGAGTTCCAAAGAAATGTTTTCTTTCTCTTTACAGGAACACCAAGAAGGTCCACCCAATGGCCTTGTGCGAAGCAGTCTAGGTGAGTGGTTTCCAAGCAGAGAAAAGCAAAGAAAATACTCGTACACTCTCCACCATTGTAACAGAACCATTCGACGAGGCAGTTACAGGCGGCTGTGCTTGATTCGCTTTGGGTAGGCTCACATTGCTTGGTGTGAGAAAATAAATGAGCATTCTTTCTCAGCTCTCCCTAAAAATAAAATGCTACTGACCAATCACCGCTTAAGACCACAACATAAGCTGCCTCGGCAAAAAGGTCTTTCACATTATCGGGAACAGAGATAGTTCCGCCGTTATTATTAAGCCGAAGTGCCCCAATAGACGTACTGAGTGGGGCGTGGCTTTGATCGAGTCAGATAAGCTCCGGAGGGAGCAACTTGCATATTGAGCGATCATTTAAGGCTCACTTGGTTCGACGTAGTGCCGCAAATAGCGTCTTTATGCCGAGACAGATAAACGTGGATCCAGTCCCATTACGGGTTTTAGTTGAGCTAGTTGGTACATACTGTTGGCAATCAGGTCAGCTGAAGACGGAAAAGCAACCTTCGTTGTTTTTTTTTTTTGGTTACCCTAGTTGGAGCGGCACTTATGCATGAGGGCAGCTCTAGATCCCGACTGCCGGGGAGGGAGTCGGCGGTGGTTGATAAGGGCGAGACCCCCTCTCCCCCCTGCGGCATGCTCTTTGCCAATCACAGGAGTGAGGGGGCGGAAAGTGTAGCGCGGAAGGCGTGAGGGCATGTCGGCGGCGTTGGCCACGGTTGAGATCCAGCGCGCCCTAAGCTCCTTTTTTATTAAAATAGGCGATAACACAAGGCTCAAAGGCCAGTCGAGGGTCCGCAGGTGGCCCGTGGTAAGTCCTTGGCGTAAAGCCATGTTGTCCGTCTGGATCAGGGAGTGGGGAGGGACGAGGAGGGCCGCGATGGTCCACGCCAGGGTTTCTCTTGCGAAGATGCGGCCGTCGTTGTTGGTCAGGATGGCGAGGGTCGCTTGGGGGTGACAACTCCGAGGCCAGAGTTTGAAACGTCCGGGTAGCAGGTGCGAAGTGGGTTGGGAGGCACCAAGGGGACGGAGTGTGGCAGGGAGTCCCACATGCGCACAAAAGCGTTGAACCACGGGATGGGTGGTGGCTGTCCAGAAGCCGCAGCACAAAACAAGGGACGCAGAGCGTGAAAGCCGGCGCGATAGAGCGAAAAATAAAATGACCAGAGGCCGGCTAGACGTTGGTACAAGTAGCGAGGGCGTGGAGCATGTAGCAGTTCTAGTGTGTCCCGAAGGGACCTGACACGTTGTGAAGTATGGGAGATGGTGTCGTCGTTGGTGTAGAAGGCAAAGCCGAGGAAACGGATGACGCGAGTCAAGATGTCACGGGGGTTGACGCGGAATCCGCACTCCTGGAGGTCGGTGAGGCAACGGTGGGCGACGTCCTCTAGGATCCTGGGTGTCCTGGTGCGTCAAAATAAAATTATCCATATACGACCAAGCCCACACGCCTTGGTCGCGAAGGTGACGTGCAATGGCGGTGGCGAGTGATTGCATGAGGAATGGAGATGGCCGGAGGCCAAAAGGAAGGCGGGTGAAGCAAAAATATCTGCCATCCATTCTGAATGTAGTGAGTCTTTGTGCTTGTCGGTGCAATGAAATGTAATAAAAAAACTCGTGTAGATCTATCTTGCTAAAGTATGCGTGGGGTGGCTTGGGTGTTTGGAGGAGTACACGTGGAAGGGGCTTCAAACGAAAGGGTGGTGAGTGGAGATGGGGTGTAAGGTGACTAGCATCTAGGATGAAGCGTGACTCTGTGCTTGACTGAGGAGAAAGCTGTGCGGGGCTAAGGTTAGTGGGCCGGATAAGGCCGGAGTCGAGCATGGATGTGACTGCGTCCCGAAGGACAGGTAAGTGGTCAGGGTGGGGAGGGCGGTTGTTGACTACAGACTTGGCATCACAACGTATGCGAAGACTGCTGTAGTCGGCCGGGGGGTAAAAACTAAAAGTCTTATCGATCTTGTCCCAGTCTACCGCTGGTGTGGTTTGACTGGGTCGCAGAGGGTTCCATGGGGGGGGGGGGGGGGTGGAAGGGGCGGTGAGAGTTGTCGTCATTACCGTCACGTTCGGAAAGTTCGCTACCGGTGTCGTTCTCCGAAGGAGGCACATCTGCAGGGAGATTATCCGTTAGCCAGCGGTTACTTCTGTCCGCGGCAAGAACCCAGGTGTCTTCTTTTTCCTCGCTGGAGGTGTCAGTGGAAGATAGGGGACGTTGTGGGGGCTGAGTGGTACCTCGGCGGCACGAAGTGCCTGCATTAAGAGATCTGGATGATTTACAATATCTTGTGCTATCGCTATGACCTGTTGGCCGGCTGCATTGACAACTGGAATTGCATCATGCCGGATCAAACCTAAGTTAGTCTCAACGGCGTGGAGGAGTTCATGTGTGGATAGAGAAACTGCCTGTGGGGGCACACACCGGCATGATGTTTGTAGGGGGGGGGGGGGTGCATGGAAGGAAGGCGTACTCCTGGTCCTGCGACAAGGGCAGTCTTTGGAAGAGGTAGGAAGGCACTCGTGAGTTCCTTCGGACGGGGGAGCACAAAAGTTCACTCCGCGGCGTCTGCGTCACGGTTGGACTTGGAAGGTTGGAGCTTCTTGCCTCGGCTTGCAGGCTGGTTAGGTCGTGCTCGCTGGGTTGGTCTGCTGGGTCTCTCGGTGGCGGTTGGCTGCGTGGCCGGTGGAGGTGGAGCGCCGAGGAGGAAGGATTCAGACGGGTCGGCGTAGCCATGTAGGGCTGTTGTCCATCCTGAGAGCGCGACGTGGTAGAGAAGACGGACACTGTCAAAAATTCGCAAATTGGCGGACCGTCGTAAGGGGTGTCGACTGTCCCGAACCTGGCAGAAGTGCTCGAGTAGCTGGAGCTCCACGACGTCGCGTGTTCCGAAGAACCGCGACTGGCGGCTGGCTCTGTCGACATAGACGAGGGCGTTTTGGAAGTCCAGCTTGGTCGGCGGGTCCGTGGGGGTGAAGAGGCGTTGGCAACTCGTTCTGGTGGAGACGCGTCGTGTTCGGAGGCGGTGTAATTGTCCAGTCCTTTCCTTCCTTGTTTTCCGTGTTCAGCTGGCCTGATTGCCAACGGGCCCATTTCCCAGTCACATTAAAAGACAAAACAACCAACTGCCCTTTCCAACAAAACAAACGCAGCTTGTTGGCGACGCGAGCAATCCTCAACAATAATCCTTGTTCACAAATAAAAAAAAATGTTTCTTTTTCCTCGGTTGGCGAAGCTCAAGAAAATATATTACTTGTCAACATAGCGCGCATTCCACGTCCATGAACAACACAAACTGTTGCCTCGTTGTGGCACCCTAAGGACGTCCCACCAACCGAGCCCCGTGAAACCAACAGCCACTAGATTAATCAAAGCCGGTGAACATCAAGACGTCGCCGCACTCAGATGGCGTCAACTCTGCAATTAGACCCAAATCAGACGCCGAGCGTCCTTGGACGCATTGACGACACGAGGGGCAGCCATAAGCTGACGCAGCATTCGAGTCTAAATCTGTGTCTGCTCTCAACCAACGCGCCCGACCTCCCTGTGATAACGTCAACGTGCTAAGGCTTCGATTATTCTACTTCGATCGCTTCATCTTAACTCCGACTGTAGTCGAAGCTATGATGCAAAAGAACCAAGAAGGCTGGATCGAAAGTGCATCGTCATCGCCTTTTTACGTTCGCTATCACGAACTAAAGCGATCACGCACAGCGAATGTGCTGCAATTATTAGCTTTCGAGTGTGTGTGTGGCTGGTTTACCTCAAGCTCCTCTATGGACCGCTTTACTGAAGGAGGGCCAGAGAGAAGAGGAAAAGGGGCTACCGGCGCTTTCCCTCTTGCTGGAGCGTTAGAAAGAGTAAAAGTTCTGAATGAGAGGCCTCTCCGGTGTTGGGTATATAGACCTTTCCAAAAACGAGCTTGTGGCCGGTGCCATTTTGAGCGTTCGTGCGTATGGCGCGTGCTTTGCTTGCTTTCCGAAGCGACGAACACGCACGTGCTGGGCTGTGAAGGTCGCACGCTGGACTGTGATTTTGTAAACATTGGAAAGGTCTATACACCCAACACCGGCGAAGCCTCTCATCCGGAACTCGCCCAAACTTCGTTCGCGCTTTTTTCTCGGTTTTTAACTCCCAAACTTATTAGAGCCACGGACTTGGATGGCGGCAAACCCCCGGTCATCGAGCCACTATTGCTTAGTTATAGGGTGCATGAATAACGACACAAAGCGTCGAGCACTGTCCGAAGACTTATGTAGTTTGCACGGAATCCGGCGAGAGCGGCTGCAGTTTCTTTAAAGGAGCGGTGCAACGATATTAATTTGGAATGTTTTTCACTTTACACGAGCTTACTGGCACTAGTGGGACTCAAGGATACTCGCACGCAACGCCACTGGCCAAGAAACTCCTTTGTTGCGGTGTAATTTGAAGGACAAAAGCGATCATTTTCATTCAATCTCTCCTTTGCAAAATTTGATGACGTAACGTGGGGATCGCAGTACACGCCAATGACGATATTTGAATGCGGCTCATAGATTGGACCCGAGCATTGCGTGGGCACTCGATTTGGGCTCGTGATAATTACTAGCTCGAGAAGCATTCGGGTAGTGGCCCGTGTCCAATCGCTGCAACGACGACAATAGCCGAGCCATAACAATGTCTGGAACTCAGCGCGTGTCCTGTGCTTTGCCAAACCCAGCGCGTGGCTATGATCAGCATTGGCGGCATATAATCGGCTCCAGATCACTTGGCCACTTGTTTTGGCTGCGAGCTGAAGGGGTCAACGCTGCTCGTTTTTCTTTAATTTTTTTCTGGGACTTCTATTGCGTGGGGTGAAAAACGAACGCGTGTTTCATAGGTCATTAACGTCAGGGATCCGTTCTAAGCGGTATTTGCGAAAAGTACAAAAATTGTTGCATCGCCCCTTTAAGCTCTATCGCTTTCCACATGATTTCAATCTCCAGCTGCAGTGGATTGCGTCCGTAAACCGAAAATACGTTTCCCCAATGCCATCCTTTCTGTTTCTCTCGTATCGCGCAGGAGATCGCAATTCAAGAAACCCGATATAAATAACTTTTCGAGAATTTCCATCCACACCCGTCGGCGGAACTAAGCCTTCAACTAAGCGTTGTAAATGATAAAATCGAGTCAGTGACCCCACTTCAAAATTACAATAAGGAGTATTCACTGGGCGCCATATTTGTGGGCGCTGTCTATAGCGCGTGCTCAGAACGAGCCCCCATTAATAGGCTGCTAAGACCGGCCATTTTGACGGTGTGGAATGCACGTTGCAAAAGAACCCTAGCCATCAGCACGCGCTCGGCAGTCGCGCACACAGCTATGGCCGCCAGTGTATACTTCCTATATTAAGATAAATTCTTACAAAAAGTTGCAAGCTGAAACAGCAATTATCAGGAGAAAACTTGCGCGCACCTTGTGAGCGTACCCCATGTTCATCGGCGGTACAGCGTTCGGTGCGCGCTCCATTCACGAGCACGGTCGAGAATGTCGTCGGAGAAGAGTATTTTCGGTTTACGGGCGCAACCCACTGCAGCCGGAGATCGGGGTCATGTGGCAAGCTGTGGGGCTTCGACATTGCAGCCGCATTTGCCGGATTTCGTGCAAGCTACATAGGTCCTCGGACAGTATTCGACGCTTTCTGTCGTTATTCGTGCACCCTACACTGTCAAGAAAAAAGGGTGTAAAAGGGTGTATCGTTACACCCTTTGTCCCATTTAATACACCCCCAAACTTCAATTCGACGTACAGCGCCCTATAGTCGAACAGACGGCTCCAAATTTTACGAGGGCCTTGATAACGGTGCGATATAACGTTTTAAATAGCTAAAGTACGTATCAAAGACCACATAAAGAAAACACCGAGTTTTTACAGTAGGGCCTCGAAAACCCCGATTATGTTTTTTGTAGTCAGTAAAACGTACATTAGCTATTTTAATAAGTTGTACCACACGGCTATCAAGCCCCTCGTAAAATATCGGGCCGTCTGTTCGACTGTAGGGCGCTGTACGTCGAATTGAAGTTTGGGGGTGTATTATATGGGACAAAGGTTGTAACGATACACCCTTTTACACCCTTTTTTCTTGAGAGTGTATGACCGAGCAATAGTGTCCCGATGACCGGTTGATTGTCGTCATCCAAGCCCGTGGCTCTAATTCAGTTTTGGAATTTAAAACGGAGAAGAATGCGCGAACGAAGATCGGGCAATGCATCCACCCAACACCGGCCAAGCCTCTCATACGGGACTTTTTATCTTTCTAACGTGCCAGCAAGGGGGAAAGCGCCGGCAGCCCTTCCCCTCTTCTCGCTATCTTTTAAAATGGCGCTACCCACGATAAAACGGCCTAAATTGAAAGGAGCGCCTTGCCCTCCTTCCCTCGAGAATATTGCTCTTTCCTCTTCTACGCGCCTCTCTCTCTCTCTCTCTCTCTCTCTCTTATTTTAGAAGGTAGCGCCTTCTATGCTGCCCTTCCGCCGAGCGCCGCGGCAGGTGACTGCCGGCAAACCCACGCTAGATCGGTGTTTTCTGCGAAATGTGGACTCGCAGCTTTCGTGTTTTCGTTATGATGCGAGTTGCTGGTGTCCTTCACGTGTTTTTGCTGCTGGGTATGTCTTTCCATTGCTTCTGGTCTGGGAGCAGGCACGCGAGTCTTGTCCAGGCTTCGGCTCTGCGTCTGCTCGGATCACTCGGTTTGTGATCAGATGCAATCTTTCCCTTTACACGCATTCATACAATCAAATTGAACTGTAATACAGATTGCCCTCATTTCCTCTTCAGCAGACAGGGGAGCCGAGGGGATAAGCGCGAAATAGCGCACCTTTTTGTTATGAAATGCGAAGCCGTGATCTTACGTTGCGAACGGAGCACACCGTAGTTTCGGTGTCGCCGACTGGCTCGTTTCCAAAACAGTCGACAGCATGTATCATCACTGCTTGTGCCTCTGTTTCTGCCACGCCGAAGTGACGACGAGATGAAAAACGTGAACGATCGTTTTGTAAACACCCGCGAGTGATTTTGTAACGCCATATCATAGCTGAATTTTGATGTCCTTTCTAGAAGCAAATCACGCGGCATGCGATGGGAAGATTCGATGGGAAGTGGGCAACGTAGTATGTATACGTATGCACGCCGCCGGAGAATGTGAGGCCGCGGACGGAAGTCGCGAAACGAAACCGCATGGACGCTTGGCCAATCAGTGGTAGTGGCAAGGAAAACTTTGAAGAGGAAAAGGACGATATTTCTAGAAAGTGAGAGTGTGTCGGAGTGTCAATCAATGGCGCTACTTTCATTGTAAGTACATGGCTTGCACGTGACGTCATTAGCCACCGTGCCAGCCGCCATTGCTCCGTACCTTTCTCCTACGTCCGTAGGTTCTCCGGCACATATTTGGAACCATCGAATTTGTTCTTCTCGGCAAGGCTTGCCGAGAAGCACGAATTCGAAGGAGGCAAATGCAAGCTGCAGAAGGCACGGACAGAGGAGCGTGGTACCGAGCAATGGCGGCTGATGAGAAGTCCATGCAAGCCATGTATAGAGGGGCTTTAGGTTTAGGCGGCGATGGAAGGCTCCCAAAGGAAACTAGCGCCTCGACGATGCATCCTTAATGCTGCTTGATTGGCCGCATCGGATCGTAGCTTCCCCTCAGAAAAAATGAAACGAGTGTCATTTGAAGGTATAAAGGACTCACTCAATACACCGCGTTAAGTTTAAATTAAAACTGAATTGTTTTGTTTTTGTTACTATAGACAATTGCAAGCTTAGCGCCTCGACTGGTGCCCCATGGGCACCCGCGTGAACGTGGTTTTGACAGGCTTGCCATTGCATTTGCTTGGCCGCACGTGCAGAGACATTGCGGCGGCCAGATGCCCTGCTTGCAATCGTTTATACAAACCCATAATGGTAGTTTCAGAAAAACAATTTAAAGAAAAGTGAGCAGTGTTCAGCCCTCAACTCGGAGCCAGAACAAGGAGGGGAGGCACGTGATCTGGAGCCGATTGGATGCCACCAATGTTTATCATAGCCAGGCGCTCTGATTGACATAGCGTAGGACACGCGCCGAGTTCCCGAAATTGTTAGGCTTCGGCTATTGTCGTTATTGCAGCGACTGGAGACAAGCCACTACCGAAAAGCTTGTGGAGAATTTGATTGTCACGAGCCCAAATTGACTGTCTCACGCAATGATCGGGTCCAATCTATGAGCCGCATTCAAATGTCGTCACTCGTGGGACTATGCCCACCCTGCGACCCCCAAGCTACGTCGTTCTATTTTGCGAACAAAAGATTGATAGATATATATATATATATATATATATATATATATATATATATATATATATATATATCAATCTTTTGTATATATATATATATATATATATATATATATATATATATATATATATACAGGGTGTTTTTTTTAAGATTAACAGAATTTTTTTTAAAAACCATGAGAGCTAGATTAATGCGGTCTGTGCAGGTAAGTTATACGGCCAGGGGGACATATTATAGGAGGCTAATCGTAACGATCAGTCGGCTAATTAGTTAAAATTCGTTAATTAACTTTTTAATTAATGAAAATAGACATATAGTTCCAATTAGAAACTTGCTCAGCGTCATCGAAAACCACTAAATCAGTAATTTTCAGAAAGACTTTGAGCGCGTGAGAAGCGTAGTAGTGCACTAAAGTTAGCACTCGTGGAGCACGTACAAAGCTAGCGGTTGCGATAAGGCGCCCGCGCAATTTTTCCGTCGCTTATCTAGCCCCAGCCTTGTACCTGCTCCACGAGCGGTAACTTTCGTGCACTACTACGCTTCTCACACGTTCAAAGTCTTTCTGAAAATTACTGATTTAGTGGTTTTCGATGACGCTGAGCAAGTTTCTAATTGGAACTATATGTCTATTTTCATTAATTAAAAGTTAATTAACGAATTTTAACTAATTAGCCGACTGATCGTTACGATTAGTCCCCTATACTATGTCCCCCTGGCCTTATAACTCACCTGCGCAGACCGCATTAAGCTAGCTTTCATGGTTTGTTTTTAAAAATTCTGTTAAGCTTAAAAAAAACACCCTGTATATATATATATATATATATATATATATATATATATATATATATATATATATATATATATATATATATATATATATATATAAATGGGTGGTTTCATCTCAAATCGTGCAGGCAAAAAGGGTCGAAATTTTAATTTCGCTGAAAAACATATATGTTATGGCGCCGTCTCTAAAACCGCAGTAGCCACAAACCGCAAGTTCGTCGGGTTTTTGGTCCTCGACTTACGAATTTGAAAAGAGGCCGCGGCGGAAAACAGTGTTTTTCACATCCGTCGTGGGTTGGATGTTTCGCTCGATCTCCCGCCGTGGATTTTCAGTCCACATTATATTAACTTTTTTCAAGTACTCTATGAGCACAGGTAAACGCTTTATACCATAAAATAATTTTAGGCGTTTTGCTTTTTTTCTGTAAAAATGTCAAATACGCCCCCTCGGGTAATTGTTGACGAACTTTGACAATTAAATACTGGCGATCAACTTGGGTTACGTCGATACTTTTTATGTCTATGGAGAGAAAAAAACACGCTCTTTATATATATTATAAAATCAGTCAGCTGTATAAAATTCCATTTGCGGTACGTTTACGTTAATGTTATGCGGAAACCAAGAAGTGCCAATTTTGAAATTGATTTTCTCAAAGAAACAATTTTTTTTTTTTCGTTAAAATGTAGATATGATAGTTGTCTACTCGAAAAGCAAGCCTTTTTTCAACGTTCCCACATGAAAATGAAATACAGTATTTCCACCCTGTTATATTTATTGATCATTTAAATTTATTATGGACGGCAAGCTACACTGGAGGAATTCACAAGAGAAAGCAACACTTCTTAACAGACCAGCAGGCGTCGTAAATTTTTATGTGTAGCAATCGGCAGACGTCGTATTGATTCGGGGCCTTCATTAGCCTATATCAGTGGTTCCCAGCCATGGATGTGTCGAGGACCCCTTGCGGACCGCTGGCAGTGATGGGGCACCCCTTCCAGCGGGGCGGGGGGGGGGGGGGGTACGTAAGTAAGTTAACAGATCTGGAGCATGAAACAGGTGCCTTTTATTGCTACGTAGCAGAAAAACATAAAACAAAGTGCCACTCACTTCATTTTGGT
>JABSTQ010007299.1:0-47447 GCA_013358835.2 Ixodes persulcatus
TTCGAAACAAGTTTTAGAGAACGGGTACGTTTCACGAAGCTCGGTTTAGAGGACACCGTTTATCGAAAAGGGGATGCTGTTGAAAAAAAGGCTCCCCTACTTTGCGCGTGTATCACCATGGGGCGCGTGTTAACCCAACCGGCACCCCCGCTCACGCCGCTTCGCGACGGTAGTCTGCGGCAGCTCATTACAAAAGTGTGAACCCACCTGGCCCAACCGTTCACGCCCCTTCGCGGCAGCCGAATTCGCCATAAGGAGGCTCATCGCTATTTTCTTTAAACTGGGATTCTATAACCGGGGGTCTCTAAACCGGCGTTCGCTAAAACGAGCTTCGGTAAAATGGATGCTTCCGCACTTTAAAGGGGCTATGCAACAATTTTTTTACTTTCCGCAAATACCGCTTAGAACGGATCCCTGACGTTAATGACCTATGAAACACGCCTTCGTTTTTTCCCCGACGCATTAGAAGTCCCAGAAAAAAATTAAAGAAAAACGAGCAGCGTTCACGCCCTCAACTCGCAGCCAGAACAAGCGGCCACGTGATCTGGAGCCGATTATATGCCGCCAATGTTGATCATAGCCACGCGCTGGGGTTGGCAAAGCACAGGACACGCGCTGAGTTCCAGACATTGTTATGGCTCGGCTATTGTCGTCGTTGCAGCGATTGGACACGGGCCACTACTCGAATGCTTCTCGAGCTATCAATTATCACGAGCCTACATCGAGTGCCCACGCAATGCTCGGGTCCAATCTATGAACCGCATTCAAATATCGTCATATGGGTGTACTGCGATCCCCGCGTTACGTCATCGAATTTTGCAAAGGAGAGATTGAATGAAAATGATCGCTTTTGTCCTTGAAATTACACCGCAACAAAGGAGTTTCTTGGGCCAGTGGCATTGCATGCGAGTATCCTTGAGTCCCACTAGTGCCAGTAAGCTCGTGTAAAGTGAAAAACATTCCAATTGAATATCGTTGCACAGCTACTTTAATGCTGAACGGTACGAGACCCCACGATTCGTTTTTCAGGCTCGCGTCGCTGCTTGTAATCATCAGCGAGAAAAAATTCTGCCGATTCTGCCCGAGAATAGACTTGTTCCAAAACTCAAAGTGCCTCGTCACGGCGCAATGCCACGTTATGCATTGTGGGAATCAGTGGGAAGCAGAATCCATACGCGCTCCGCTCCAGACCCAAAAGTTCTCAGAATGCAATGTGCGCGCCGACAGATTTATGCATCGTCTATTAAAGTTTCGTCGCTCGTCACCAGTTTAATTTAGTGCAGTCGTGTACTCCCTCAGAAAGAACCAACGAACCTGTGAAGCCATCGGGTACTCTGCCAGCAAGGCAAAACCGGATGTGAAACTTTACTACGGGCTTTTATCATCGCTTTATGGTAGAGACGGTAGAAAGTCTTCATGGTTAGATATTAAGACACAATGCTTACCAAAAATATTTACTTTTTTATCGGACAATTTTCATCCTCCCAAGCATGGGCGCTGCCATCTTGGAATCACGTGACGCGGCAGCCATTCGGTTGCTTCAACTTGCTGCTCCGCTCTCCCCTCCGCGCCTTGGCGAATGCGTTGTATTCGTTTTTTGTTGCGTTTCACTGCGCTTTCTTGCCTTACTTCAGAAACTAGTCCGATACATCTATCCGACGTCCAAGACATCACGAGGGTTCAAAGGTCCTTATGACAACTAAGGTTTATTACTAATAGTGGCGGAACATCTCAGTAAGAAGCGCATATATTTATATCGCGCATTTAGGATTGGAAGGCGTCAAGAATAGTCGGCGCAAGGAGACTATATCTGTATTTCCTGAAAGTATCGTTCTTTGCATTTATGATATATCGAAAACTGCTTCTGTTGATTATGTGAGGAAACTCGCGGAGGAGATAGGCAACGAACGTTTAACTTGTATTTTATCTGAGGCTAGAAGTAATGGTACTTCAACATCGGGCGATTTGTTTGTTCATAATATCACACCCACATGTGCATGAGGTTCTCAGTCTTTTTTTGCGACTTAAATATTAAGTTGGTCATTTTACTTATGAAGTTTAAGAAATTGTATACCGTGCTCGCTCCCATTTCGACAGTCATTTAATTGATTTATTGATTATCTTTTGATAACCAGTGCCATCCACTGAATTTATTTTAACACACAGGTTGGTACTTCCTGCATAAGGAACTGCCGCAGACAACTTAACAGTACACTCTAAGAACTATCACGCTGAACCTCACGCTAACCGCGAGTTTCAAGCGTGGAACCGCCATCAACGACGGGAATGACGCTTTAAGCACTATGTGATCAAGAATAAGCGTTTGTTTTCTTTCTCCAAACGGTTTTTTTTTTTTTTTTTTTTTTTTGTACGGGATCAAGAGCGTTAGCGTGACGACCGCAAAACACACGCTTGAATTTTCGGAAACACTCGCGCGTCTCCTTTCATTGTCACGCTAGGATATATCCGAATGGATTGACCCTTCCGAAGATGCGCTTGCGCGTGCATTTTTGTTGATGCGAGCTCTGTTTCTGGAAGCACAGACGGCGCGTGCGTCCCCTTTTTTTTGGCGGGAAAAGCAAGAAAGCCGTTGCGCTATTTCCCTGGCTCGCTCAGTCAGTTCCCGACACGCTTTATTTGTGGCTGGACCAGCTTGACTTTGAATGCGACTGGCGAGGCTTAGCGGGAGACGGCGTGTGATTTCGGGCACAGTGTGCCATGTTTACAGCACTAGACGTGCGTGGAGTGCCGCGGGGTCGCTGCACACACGAGTACGAGTGCCCGAATTCCTGCGCGAGACGAAGCTGAATGCAAGCCAAGGAAAGGGCTTCCCATTTGGCTGATGCACTGTACTGCGGCCATTCGCCAGCTATCCATGGACGAATACGATATTTGGGTAAGAACCCTGTTTTCATTTGACTTATTTGTACAAACAAATTTTTTTTTTTTTTTAAATAAAGAGTATAGCCTTCAAGCTGAAATGTGTTTGCCTTTTCCTATTTAGTTCGTTTTGGACTGTTCCTTTTGGCAACTGAAGCCTAACGAGATCTCTCTCTTTGGGTTTTAGACACCAAGGATACATTTCCTAAAATCTTCACACAAATTCCAGTTATGAACAGCGCGCAGCTAATTGGCGCAATGTACCATGCGTAACATGCATTATCTGCGCGACGAATTGGGGCAATTTCTTTTGATTCACAACTGCCATTCGTATATGTGCGTAATTATACATGAAGCAGCACGTTGGGCCTTGAACTACTCAATTCGCCTGGTGAAGTCACTAGAGAGATTAGTAGATCGATTTGAGCTCCGATAACGATATCAGATAAAATATGATGCATAGGCGCCCTCGTGTTTATACGCTTATTACGGCGTACGTTTTCTCCACGCTTTGACGATGACGCCTTCTAGGCGTGTGAAATGCGCGTCGCGGTTAAACGTCTGGCCGCGGGCATTGGGCTTTTTCGCATTTAGTATATCGTCCAATAACTAAGATTATTGGGACGATATACTAAATGCGAGAAAGCCCCATGCTCACGGCCAGAGGTTTCCACCGCCATGCGCATTTCACACGCATAGAAGCCGTCATTATCTAAGCGTGGAGAAAACGCATGCCGTAATAAGCGTGTAAGCACAAGGGCCCTCTCACGCCTGCAAAGCGTTAAACCATAGCACAGTTCACGGTTAGGAAGCATGAATTCTAAGCGTTGAAAAACACTACGCTTAGAACAAGCGTGTAAAAAATCGCTTTGCGTCACGCCTGCCAAGCGTTAAACTATAACGCAGTTCACACATAGAGAGCGTGAATTTTAAGCGTTGAAAAATACCACGCTTAGAACAAGCGTACAAAAAATCGCTTTGCATCACGCTTGCTCTGCGTGACCATTTTTAGAGCAAATACTGCGCACAAAAAAATAACATCGTTTCTATTTGCAAATTCAAAACGCGGTGTGGGATCAACGCATGCGCAATAATGTTTTTTTTTTTTTTACGTACGTGTTTTTTCTTCTTTTGTTCCAGTACTTAAAATACGCAATATTTGACGCAAAAAAAAAAACAAACAAAAAAAAAAAACCATCTGTGTAACAATTATTTGAGTCCAGGATTGTGGATGGCGAATAGAGGTTTACCTTCGGTGGCTGGCGACGCCGAAATTTACAAAGTAAATCTGTTCAAACAAATCAATATTTGTTCACACAGGTCCGTGAAGTGGTGCCAAGCACTAGAATTCAGC
The DNA here is from genome assembly GCA_013358835.2 of Ixodes persulcatus. Classification (NCBI taxonomy): domain Eukaryota; kingdom Metazoa; phylum Arthropoda; class Arachnida; order Ixodida; family Ixodidae; genus Ixodes; species Ixodes persulcatus. The sequence goes on from JABSTQ010007299.1 coordinate 4,235, forward strand.
CAAACTTTCCGGGCTATTTCTCCTTCTGCGGCCTTCCTGTCACTTCTATCATATCTAGTCAGGCACGTAGCCGGGGGCGGGGGGGGGGCGCCCCTCCCCTCCCTCGAAATCTTCCATTTTGCTGGGGCCTCCTCTCCCCCTCCCCATCATAGTACAACATTTTGTCATTTTGTCCCTTTTAGAAAGGGAGGGAGTTCTGGAAGAAATGATATGTTTTCTGTATGTTCCCATTTTCTAACGGTGGTCACTGCCCTGTTGTGTTTCTGTGGGAAAAGTTATTGCATTCCTTCCTTTCTTTCATGTTTGTATGGGTTCTTGAAGGCTATTTAAACACCAACTTTAGTCAAATAACTTCAGCGGTGTTTGAGACCTCTGTGTTTGTCCGTTTTCTTTTTCCCATCGGGGTGTTTTAATATGTTCAACTACCACCAGCTCGTTTGCGCCCTAACCTTCTGTTCAGTATGTTCCATGTAGGGGATAGACCCTTTCCAAAAGTGCGCACGAAGCGTGTCATTGAACCCGAGTTCATGTCGAGCGCTAACGCAGCAGTCGTCAGCGCTTGTGTACATTGCACACTCAAAGTGCATGCCCAAAATATGGCATTCTTGTATAATTGACGCAGCAGCCACTGGAGGGTGCACACTTTTCAAAGGTCCATTATAAGGAATATGCAACATCCATGCCACTTTGTGGCATCTCAAATAATGCTTTTTGCCTTTCCAATGGAGGCTCAGTCGATCACAACTGTCAGCAGCAATGTGGAAACTCAAATGTAATTATTTATTTTTGTCATAATCATGTGTGGTCGTAAGCATTTGCTACATTCTCTAAATGCATCTTATGACACAAAACAAACTGCAAAACCACTATGGCTGTTCAATTCCAGATCAAGCCAGCATTGTTAGGGCAAATGCACATCTTTACAAAGTCGTCACAAGGGTTTCGACAACTTTATGACCCGAGCACTCTTTTTGGCCCGATACGTGAGAGACAAATCAACTGTTCATAAAAGACTGTTGCCAGAATTCCGAAGATAACGTCCAAAATACAAGTGAGCATTAAATAAATGCACTCGCGGAACAACAGCCTATTTGTAAATGTGGAGCGTGTAATATTACTTTGGTCAACACATTTAAATGCAGTGTAAATGCTCATCACTAAAATACAACCAAGCAAATGTGTGCGTTTCTGTGCACGTTACCCAGCCATGACACTTGAGGAATCTTTCTCGCGGCCAAAAAAGCTTGAGAAAGCACGTCGTAATGTCAAACATAAGACAGTTTAGGAAGAAAAAAAATGGTCATAATAAATTAGACATGAATGACAATGCAAAAAACACAACAATACCATGTCTGAATATAAAAAGTTGTACTCTCCAAATACCTTTTTTTCCGTTATCAAAAAGAGGTAAAATGCATTTAATGTGATGAATACACTCCCCCTCCTCCAAAATTAAGATATGTATGAATAAAAAAAAAACAGTTCGTTGGAAACCTGCCAAAAAATGTGCCAAGAAACAGATAGTTTAAATCTTCTGCGCAAAAGGTGCAATAGGTTGTATCCAAATGATGCACAAATAACAAAAATTATCAGCCATTTCTGCATTCACACGTTCCCATACATTCTCCCCTTTCCACAAACAACAGCTCATTCAAAGATTGCACATCTGTCCAAGTCGGTCAAAGGTACCAGGTTGAAAGAAATCTCACGTTGTCTTTAAACCTGGACCCGTAAAAGCCTCTTCAGAAAGGCAGAAAATGTTTCCCTTTCCCTTTTCTCGTTCACAAACAAGACACAAACTCCTTGTACGAACTATGGGGACCTCACGGTTCACAAAAAGTATAGAATCAACATAGCCAGGACTCCATGGGAATCTTTAAATGTGGCTTACTTGTCATCAATTATTGAAGAAATGAGAAAGTGACCTTTCTTCCTTTCCCAATTGGAGATCGGCCTTCAAGACTTTACATGCCAGTATCCCCCAGTCCCAAGGGACATTATGCACCATCATCGCCATAACCAAGGCTCTTTCTGCAATGGTCAGCAGCAAAACCGTAGTTATCTGAGGCATGCACCAAGCACTATTTCTAAATCATTCATGCCACAAAATCTTCAAAGCACAAGGTTAATCCCATAGTGTAGATATGCACAAAGAAAAGTGACTTGACATTTGTCAAGCCTCCACAACATCTTCCACTTCCCTTAAAACCTCAGCAAATCCACCGACAGCGCCAGGATAACCGCATTCAAACAGCATTCAAACCCCAATCAACTACCATCCTAACAATACACGTTTGAGAAGAGCTAGCCATGTAGGAACATCGAAGTTTAGTTTTCAAAAGGCCGGGTCATTTGTTCTGGTAAACAGCATAAAGTCAGGGAGTCAACCATTACCCACAAAAGTGTAATATATGCCAAATACTGGGTAGGGGAGAGTCGGGAGGTTTGGGACGGTTGGAGGAATGGGACAGCTCGTTTATCTCTCCAGGAGTTAGTTCAACACGTTCATCGGCTGCTCATGAGATGGCGCTAGCATACCGATAGCCTGGCAGCAATGGTGGCCGTCTTCAGCGGACGGAGCTTTCTCTGACTACAACTTTCGTTTTTCACGTGTCAAATGTAAGTATCCGCTTACTCAATTACACCTCTCTCAGTTTTAAACCGCCCTGCCTATGCTGATACCAATTTTTCTTCGAAAACACGCGTTAGGGTCGTGCTTCATGCAATAACAAGTGTAGCCCTAACAAGAGAATTTTCGCCATTGATTGTATTTTTCGTTGGGCGAACCACCTGGGGAGGAAGGGGACATTTGAGTCGCGGGTGGAATGGGACAGTGTCCCATTCCTCCCCACCATACGGCTGGTGCTGTGTCTAGCGAATAAGCTTCAATGCTGCGCCGCTTTAGTTCCGAAAGCAGTTATTTTTTTATTTGTTATTTAAAGTGTACAAATGCTTGGTGCCGTGATGTTAAATAACAGACAGGCTGTTTCTGCGACACTTGAAGTTAAGACGCGCTAAACCAACGGGGCATCATAAAATACAATGTTTCTCCACTAAAAAGGTGTGATTACTGTACACATTTGCGAGAAGCCCGGAATAAGCACGTGAATAATAGGCAGCAATATGAGTGCTGCTACGTGCATGCAAGGACGTTAAGCGTGCTTCGTGTGCGTGAATATTTAAATTTGCCAATTTTTGATCCATTTCCATTTTCAGGAAGATGCCGCGGGTTTACAAGAGGAAGCATCCCGACAGAGCTCAAACATCGAACAATTTGATCCTGGATGCTGTGAGATTGGTGTGCGATGAAAAGAAAAGTATAAGAGACGTAGCAGAAGCTTTTCAAATATCAAAATCATCACTTGGCCGAGCAGTGAAGAAGTACAGAGAATGCGGTGACACAGGTGGCATCATGTTCAAGTCCAATTTGGTCTGCGGAATGGTCTTCACAACAGAAGATGAAGTACTCTTGAAAGAATATTTGCTGAAAGCAAGCAAAATGCATTATGGGCTTACGAGAATGCAAGTTCGTTCACTGGCGTACGAGTTTGCAACAGCCTTAAAGAGGAAGTGCCCGGCGTCATGGGAACAGAACAAGGTAGCTGGAAGAGACTGGTTTATGGCCTTTATGGACCGCCATCCCGAGCTATCGCTTCGATTGCCAGAAGCGACCAGTCTGGGGTCGGGCAACAAGCTTCAATAAGAACAACGTCGATGCTTTCCTTTCAAACCTGAAAAGTGTTGTAAAATAATTCAATTAGGACTTTATTCTTGAGTGAAAACGATGAAAAGGACACGCTAGATCGCGAGAAAAACAAAATAGCAGAACGAAGAGAACGAAGTACGGAACAAGATCGCCTGACCGAATACCGAACGACACCACGCACATCGAACGCCTCAACGGATCGCAACGTTTCTTACTAATGTAGATATTGTACATAAACCTTTTTATTCCTCCTCCTAACGTTATTTCACAAAATCATGGTGCCGAAACCTGGGAACTAATCGCCAAGACAAAACGTTCAACGCAAGCCACAACGACCTCGGGCAACCCAAACAACCGAACAACGTGAACGACACCGGCTGTTATGGAGAAGCTTAAGAAGAAGCGAGGAGTCGTCCGATCCGCGATCACAAGGCTCATCAACGAGATGACAACAGCCATGACCCAACTTCCCGCGCAGCAAGGTGAGCTTGAAGATAAGATCACTCTTCTTACGTTAAAAGAAAAATCACTTCGGGAGCTCGACACGTTGATAGCGGACCTTGTTGATGAGAACAACATAGAAGAGGAAATGGAAGCTAGCCTCGCTTATGAAGACTCCATCAGCACAGCCAAGTCAAGAGCTTTGAGGGAATTACAAAAACTACAGCCAAAGAACAACGAAACGACCTCTTCGGCTTCTAACAACGCGTCACGTTCAGAGGGACAAGGGATGAACGATGCGACTGTCCCGAACGTTAAATTACCGAAGTTGGAGCTGCCGAAATTCAACGGAGATCTGGCGGAGTGGCAGACATTCTGGGACCAATTCCAATCGTCTATCGACCAGAACCCCGTCTTGTCTCCCGTGGATAAGCTGAAGTACCTCAAGGTGCACCTGGTCGGCCGAGCTGAGGCAGTTATCAAAAGAATTCCTGTAACCGGTGAAAACTACGACACGGCCATAGAGCTGCTCAAAAGAAGATTTGGTCAACCTTCTGTCATCGTGAACGACCACCTCACACACCTCTTGAACATAAAGTCAATCGCGACGTCAGACGCAGTGGATGGACTCCGGAGGCTCTATGACGATGTGGTGACTCGGATGAGGAGTCTAAAAAGCCTAGGAGTTGACTCGGACTCGTATGGGGTACTACTGCATACAGTACTACAGAAGTCTCTCCCTCCAGAGCTCATTCTTAGATACAATCGCAGCTTGATTGTCGAAAAACGGCCACAAAACGAAGACAAAAATGAACTCAGTAGGCTTCTCGAGTTCATTGACGTCGAGGTGGAAACCAGAGAGAAGTGCCGCCAGCTCATACCCAACACATCACAACGGCCTACACCCGATTCACATCGCTTAGAACGCCACTCCGAGAGAGGAGGATCGGCGGCAGCATTGACCAGTGCCACGAAACCTGAACTAAGGCGCTCCGTGTTCTGCAGCTCTAAGGAGCACAACTTTGAGAACTGCACGTCACCTCTAACGATCAAAGAAAAAAAGGACAAGCTGAAAGTGGAAAACAGGTGCTTTCGGTGCACTAAACAGTTCCATCGCTCCAGAGAGTGCAGATCCGCGCACAAACTTTCGTGTGCAAAATGCTCTGGGAAACACCTGACCGTAATGTGTGACCCCGAGTGGGCGGCGACAAGACAGCCTACTAACAGCAGCTCGACTCCTCCTCAGTTTATCGGCATCTCGAGCTCCAGTACGACAGCTCACAATCAAGTACTGCTTCAGACAGCCAGGATACGAGCGAGTGGTCAGACCGAAACATCCCTACGAGCACTGATTGACGGAGGGAGTCAACGAACCTTCATTCGTCAAGACACCTCTGAAAGACTTGGATGTCGACCGGTCGGAGAGGAGGAGCTCACGATATTTGCTTTTGGTGACTCAGGGCGTGGAACAAAAAGAAACTGTCGTCGTGTGGAACTTGTACTCCGAAGCCATCACGGGCCCGCCGAGATCGTAGTCGAGGCTTTGGAGGTTCCGGAAATCTGCGGAGAGATACTTACACTCACTGAGGGCGACATCATCAGAAACCTGCAAAGACAAGGGATCACACTCGCTGATCTACCTGTGGGAGACTGTCAAGGGGAGCGTGGAGTGAGCATTTTGATAGGAGCAGACTACTATTGGAGGGTCACCACCGGAAACGTACGTCGCGTTAACCTTTCACTGACCGCAGTGGAGACCATTTTCGGGTGGTCTCTACAGGGACCCATCAAGGTGAGCAACGCCGCCAACGTATGCCTGACGACGACCGTCTTCAAGATTTACGACGACGATGAACCTTCAAAGTTCGGCCATGGCAACACTCCCGCGAGGCCTATTAGGGACTACCGCAAATCATACGAGGACGAGAAACCTACGGTGAGGTTCGACGACCGTGGTGACACTCCTGCGAGGCCTATCAAGGGTGGTCGCGATTCATACGACTTCTCCCCTGCGGGCCGCTCGCTTTCGACGTCTTCTCCGGTTCACTTTTATGGAAGGCCGGCTCAGGTGCTAACCGGGGAAAAAGCACATCAGCAAGAGGAACTGCTCCGGCGGATGTACGAGGAGGCACGGAGTAGTAAGGTTTTCGAACAAGACATCTTAGAAGAGGAAGATAGGGGACTTCCCGAAGAAAGGGCCCCAATCAGGTTCAACCCCCCTCCCAGGGGCGACAGCGAGCCAATCACGTCCAGACAATTTGACTACTTCGGAAGGCCAGTACAGGTACATACTGGGGAGAAGGGTGTTCAGGCGGAGGCACTGCTGATGAAGCAGTACGGAAGGGTTCAAAGCAGAATGAGGGAAAACAAGCGATTACAAGAGACTAGAAGACTCCCTGAGGAGCAGACGTTTCACAGGCAGCCACAAATGCCACAGAGAGGCGACATACCGCTGAGGGAAAGGGCAGACAAGGAGGAGGTGACTCGTGAATCACCGCGCCATCTTGTCACCTTCCGCCCCTACGATTACTTCGGCCGTCCGGCTCAGGTGCTGACTGGCAAAAAAGAGGCGCAGGTCGAAGAGTTGCTTCGGAAACAGCACGAGCAGTACCCGCAGCAGTTGAACGGCAGGAGGGACAGGAACAAGGAGGAAGCCGTTGGACGCCCGGCGGAGCTTGAAAGGCGGCCCGTTCAGCCACCTTCGGGAAGGATTACTACGTCGCCTGTTGACCATTTTGGAAGATCAGTCCAGAAGCTTTCTGGGGAGAAATCCGGCAAACAGATGGAGTTGATGAGCAAGCTTACGCCAGATGTCAGGGAGAGCTGCTTGAAGGATCTGCGCAAGGCCCGAATGAAGGAAGAGACTGATCCCGTAAGAGCGAACCAATCCTTGAGCCGGTACCAAAACGCCTGGAAGAGAAGAGCGTCCAAGCACACAAAGTCCCTTGACAAGGAACCGGCAAATGATGCCCTAAAGGAAGACAACGTCGACGACAAGGACGACTACGATGGGTCCTAGAACCAGACGTGCCTACACGACCGAAAACAAGGAACCTTCTTTTTAAGCACACCTAAGGTCAAGCACACCTACGTTTACAAGTACAAACGCAAAGTGCTCACGAGGCCGCCGATATCCAAAAACGTTGGAAACACAGGCAAGCAGTGACCAACCACTTCTGGAGGAGATGGCGAAGGGAGTATTTAAATGAACTACGCTCAGCTCACCACTCCCGACCAACCAAATACAGTGGACTCGACCAAGGTGATTTCGCCATAGTGTACGAACATCTACAGCCATCTCAGAGCTGGAAAACAGGACGCATTGTTCAACTTTCCCCGGACGCGACGGACTCGTACGGTCATGCGCGGTTAAACTACTCCATGGAAGGGTTATCAAACGACTGGTACAGCTTTTGTACCCCCTCGAGTCCCTCAACAAATGAGCAGGTCTATGCTCATTGCGGGGGAGTGTTTGTAAAATAATTCAATTAGGACTTTATTCTTGAGTGAAAACGATGAAAAGGACACGCTAGATCGCGAGAAAAACAAAATAGCAGAACGAAGAGAACGAAGTACGGAACAAGATCGCCTGACCGAATACCGAACGACACCACGCACATCGAACGCCTCAACGGATCGCAACGTTTCTTACTAATGTAGATATTGTACATAAACCTTTTTATTCCTCCTCCTAACGTTATTTCACAAGTGTCTACGACCGATACAAGCTAACTCCGGACCGCATCTACAATTGTGATGAAACGGGCTTCACAACTGCACACAACCCACCAAAGGTAGTAGCAGCACGTGGAGAAAAGCAATTTGGTCAGGTTACATCCGCAGAACTCGGCGAACTGGTGACTGTTTTGTGCACTGTCAATGCCATCGGACACGCCCTGCCACCAGTGTTCATTTTCCCACGCGTGAGGTTTAAAGATTTTTTTGTGAAAGGCCGGCAGGAAGCCTCGGTTTGGCAAGCAAGTCGGGCTGGATGTCGAGCGAACTGTTTTTGCTGGCGTTAGAGCACACTGTGAGACATACGAAGTGCTCGAAGGAGGAGCCAATTCTCTTGATACTCGACAATCATGAAAGCCATGTGAGCATCAACACCATCAACAAGGCCAAAGAGAGCGGAGTCATCCTGCTGACCTTTCCCCCACACTGTAGCCACCGCCTGCAGCCACTTGATGTGTCCGTGTACGAACCATTTAAATCTCGGTACAACGCTGCTTGCAATGATTGGCTCATAAATAACCCCGGGAAGACCATCTCCATCCACAATGTTGCACAACTAGTTGGATCCGCCTACGTATTAACGGTGACACAAAAGAACATAATCTCGGGCTTTCAGAAAACTGGAATTTGGCCTTTCAATAGCGAGCCCTTCACTTCAGATGACTACATGATGTCATCAGTCACTGACAGACCCTTAACGTCCGTAAGCGGAGAGGTGTCACGACAGACGGCCATCATCACCGAGAAAACGGACAGCGCAAGCCGACTGGAAAGTGATTTGAACTTTGAGACAAACGGCCATGGAGCTAGCAACGTCTCTACAGATGTCTTCCCACCTACTGTCGCCAGCGCAGCCTCGACGTCAACTGCATCTCCAGCCGGATTGTTTCGAGCGACCTAAGGCCCTACCCTAAGGCTGCACCGCGTAAGACAGGGCAAAAAGGAAGGAAGAAAGGTAGGACAAACGTCCTTACGGATACACCCGAGAAGCATGCGATTGAACAAGAAGCTGCAGAGAGGCTGGCACGACAGAGTCTGAAAAAAAGAGCGCTTATCACAGCTAAGACTGTCGCCACTACCCGCCCAAAAAAGAAACGGCGACTTCAGAAGGAGTTCAGTTCTTCAAGGGAAGACGACACTGTTGCCGTTGCATTTGATGATTCAGACAGTGACATGTCGGGTTCCGATAATGAGAGGCGGGACATTTCTGAGGCCGATTGCCCAAACAAAACTTTTCAAGTGACAAAAGGCGATTTTGTCCTTGTCAGATTTGGTAAGAAAAAATCTGACGTTTATTACACGGGTAGAGTCGAAAGTTGTGACAATATTGACGTCCGTGTCCAGTTCCTTCGAAAGAAAGAAGAGAGCTCAAACTTTTACTTTCCTCCGCAGAAAGATATAGGGACTGTGCCAATAACGGATATTGTGAAGAAGCTGCCAGCGCCAAAAAACTATTGGGGGAACGAAGCGCCTGCTAGCTTGCTTCAAGTTTGATGTGGAACTATCGGCTTTTAATGTCCGCTGAAGACGTTGGGACCGATATTTTACTGGCGTCCCATTCCTCCCAAAGGATGTCCCACTCCACCCGAAGGGACGGGTGGAATGGGACAGATTTTAGCTGTTAGAAACTATTTTTTTGCAGTTGCTCTAGAAGTGGCAGTAACCTGTGTTTCGCAGAATTTGCGAAGCTTGTTTCGACTTGTACTATAATCCATCAACCATCTTTTTGCGTTCAAAATAAACAAAACTAAGAGTGCATTTGTAACAAGCGTCCCATTCCTCCCGACTCTCCCCTACCATTAAGTTGCTTCGATTTGGTTGGTTTCGGTTTTGACGTGCACGCGATTGTGTTGCCATTTCGTGCCGCTTTCGATTAGTTTTGCGATATAACTTTCTTTGTTGTAGCGCACGGGGAATGAAACAATAGTACTAAGCCACTTGGCGAACCATGCAGTGGTTTTGAGCCTAAATTGCGATCTTTTCTACGAAGACCATTTGCGTCTGATTACGTCCATCGTTATTTTCGGCCAGGTTCGGCGGTGAAACAACTGCTTTGATGCACAGGGAGGATTACCATTGTCCACGGCCGTACCCGAGAACACTAGTTTTCAGAACAAAAAAAAAAATAAAGAGCAAGACGAGCTCCGCCTGCAGCACGCGCTCGTTGCCTGCCGCCGTGCATTGGCTGCGCGTGCACCTAGCGGTACGGATTTTAAATAGCTCGCGCTCAAGTCAGAGCTGCTACTGCTAGCCCAGCTAGCCTTGTATTGAAACAGACTATAACGCATGAGTGATTAGTAAAAAAACAGGTCGACAACATGACTAACATTCTGCTGAATCACCAAAAACAGTTGAACTGACACGTTAACGGCTGGATGTTTGGTTTTCCTACTGCAACGTTTTCTGAACTTCGGAGACTGGAAACGTCTCCTATAATGGTGTAGACAATATAAAAAAGAAGTGATACTGTCTCGGCCTGTTTTATTTAAATAAATTAAGCTTTCGAGAAATATTTCTGATAAACCAACCGGGGCTTACTAGAAAAGTTATTTAACTAAACTACTCATTAACAGCATTTCAAAGTATTGGTCTTATGAAATAGACTATTTGTTATATGGACTATGCTTAGGACGTTCTCAAAGTATGAGAATGGTGAAATAAGTGAATGTCAGACTTCAAATGAAGTCTGATATTTATCTTCCATATAACTTGACAAAACAAGTTAAAGATCGCAAAAGGAGTGATCCCTGGCAAATTTGGCTGAAGCCGAACCCCAGGTGCCACCCTGAGGACCTGTGTACAAAGCTGTTTACCGGTTTGAACCGATCCGCTTTGCACATTTTGGCGTCACCAGCTACTGAAAGTAAATCCCTATTCGCCGTCGACAACGCTGCAGTCGGGTTATTTTTATGCAGAAGGATTCTTTTTGGCGTCACATATTGTGAACCCCAGGCACTATCAAGCTGTCTGTGGCCGTTCCTTACGCGGGGAGTCCCACTCTTTGTTTTGAAATGAATTAATTGAAACTGCATGGTTATCCCAAAAAATAAATCACTTAAGCATCTGAAAGACTATGGACATGCGACCAAGCGCGGTATACAATTTCGTGGAATTCATAAATAAACTGATCAAGCGAATGCTTATATCGCACACGCGATTAAGAACGTCAAACAGATATAGGTGTGATATTGTGAACAAACAAGTTGCCTAATGTTGACGTACCATTATTTCTAGCATAAATGTAAATCAAAATAAACCTTTGTTCCGCATCTTGTCTACAATTTTCCCGATGTAATCAAAATAAACTGTTTTCAATATGTTATAACTACAAAACACTATGCTTTCAGGAAAAGCACGTGGCTAATTACGCTGAGTATTTCTGTATCCTTTCTTGGGACCCTAAAAGCGCACTTATATATATATATATATCATTACATTTTGCTTCCTATTGCGAATGTTCAGCCCTTATTTGTAAGCAAACCTGAGTTCTCATACGTTATTTGTATTTGAACTGTCGGGCTCTCTTAAAGTCAAGTATGTACTCAATGTGCTCGCGTGCTAACGCTGATTCCTGTTCCCATATAGCCCTTTCACACGTATCTCACACGCCGACGGTAAAACATAGTCAAAACGTGTTACAAAATGAATTGCAGAAGTTGCGCACATAATCATGTAACGCAATTACATGGTAAGTATAAGTATCAGACCACACTTTACGGACTAAGACAAGAGACTTTGTGAAACACGACGAAAAACACGAATTCAACGCATCCGCAAAGGCGCCGAAGGGAGTGAGGAGCGACGAGTTGAAGCAACCTAATGGCGGCCGCACCACATGATTACAAGATGGCAGCGCCCATGCGGCGGAGGGTGAAAAGGTCTACATCCCGAACATTGGTCCCTTAATATATACGCACAAATTCGTTCTCTCTCCCCTTGACTTCCGTCCCCTGCAGCTGAACAAGGAATCCAAGCTTCATGAAGGACAGGGAGTTTTCCAGACTGGCCTTCAGAAATCCCTCTTCTTCCCTTGCTCGTCTTGCGGACAGAAACATCGAGAAGCAAGTGTTGGTAATTTCGTACACTTTGTTAGATTAAAAGGTGTGAGGTTGTTGTAAAACACTCGTTCAATATAGGGTATCAGTACATTTGACTCGTTTGAATCGCTCATCACAAAGAATATGACCCAAAGCTGAGATTTTGAAAGGTGAATATATCAACAAATGAAGCCTTGTTTCCGCTTGTTTTCTCCTCCTGGTGTTTTTCCATCTCGGTATTCAAATTAATATGATGCCATTTATTGGAATAGATAAAAACAACAAAAAATCTTTTTTTATCTAATTGTATATAGAATCACCAAAATAAAAAAGTAGCGTATATGTAACGTCAAGTTCCATTTTTTAAACTGTAACGAGAACGAGTTTCTTTTTTCAGAAATGGAACTTGTAACGGGATCGCGTTCGAAAAATCTGAAGGAACAAGGAACGAGCTTTCGTTCCGTTTTTTGAGGAACGTGTACAACACTGCACTAGAGTCTTGATAGCGTCGTCGCACTTTTGGTCAGCCGTAACGCCGAACACATCCCGCGAACAAGCACGGTTCCTGGCGTTCGTGTGGCCGCCAAAAAGCAATAATAGCACGAAACTGTGTTTGCACTTTGTTCTTGACGCTTCTCGGCAACAATTATTTTCTTTTTCTTGAACACATTTAGAATTCGTAAACAAAAACCTGACACTTCGCTGAGCGGCACGGCTGGTCGTCTCGTCGTCTCGAGCGCTGGACGAAACATGGAGGACTTTGCGCAGCGTTGCCGGACTCTTTTGTTGTGATTGCGATGCTCTGAAAACTTATCCAGTGACCCTATCCACACCCAGACGTGCACGTTCCTATTAGTCTGCTATGACTGCCGGTGTCGCGCCGCCGTTTGAGAGCACGCTTCATTGGTCTACTGTAGATGCTGGCGCCGCGCCACCGCAAGGAACTAGATTGGCGGCGACGCTCCGCCATTTTTGGCTCAAGTGCGCTCAAGCATGCACTAGCTTGGCGGTACTCGAGCGGCCTTCAGTGGCGCTGTCGTCGCCGTGAGACAGCGCCGTTTATACTGAGAGAGTTTGGCCTCCTTAAGGAGATTTCGACAACCTGGTAACCACAGCAGCGTTGTCTGACGACCGGGGGGATGACTGCTTCCTTCCGCCATTTTTAGGCTCTGACTCATAGGAAATCTATGCGATTTCTCAGGAATAAAGAAGACAAATAAGTTATGCTATTCTGTGTTATCGCGAAATTCGCTGGTTCTAGCTAGAGTTCCTGTATAGGCTCCCTACGGGAGCCAGAGTTGCGCGTTCTAGAGTTCCTGTATAGGCTCCCTACGGGAGCCAGAGTTGCGCGTTCACGCATGGCATGTGGATCCAGCTCCTCACGTGACTGAATTCGGCGAATAGCAGCACCGCGCGTTCGAGGCGCGCGGCGGGCTCAAAAGCCTGGGAACGTACGCCGGGGCGCGTGCAACGTCTACTTTGCTGCACGACACGGCTCCTCACGTGATCGGATCTCGGCGAATAGCGGCGAGCACGGCACGCGGCATGTGGAATCAAACGCGCAACTCTGGCTCCCGTAGGGAGCCTATACAGGAACTCTAGCGCGTTCATCCCCGTAGCGCCCTCTTTCCTGCAAGGCATGTTTATCCAGCTCCTCACGTGACGGAATTCGGCGAATAGCAGCGCCGCGCGCTCGTCGCTACCCAGCAGTGGAGTTTAACCACCTCCCCACCCCTGCCCGTTTCGATCTGGATGAGCATCGTACCGGCGTGCGGTCGTGTATCACTACTGCGTGGTGCACGTTAAACACCCCAGGCTAGCGGTTGTACTGCACTGGCTAAATTGCTCATCTACAGCGAGTGACTCGTCGCAACATTAAAAATGGCTGACCAACGACTCGCTGTATAAATATCCACACAACCCCCCCCCCCCCCAATTATTTAACCACCGCCCCTGCCATCGGCGCTGTCATCGCTGGACCAAGTTATAAAAGCTGCGACGACGACCGGTCATTTCACTGGCAGCGGCAGCAGCATTTTAAGACGTCCCTTGCATCATTGCAGGTCAGTTGTTCACTTACCTTTTCGCACCAAAACTTTACTGTCTCTGCTGTGCTGCTGCCGCTAAAAGTGCTAAAAGTGCTGTCAAAGTGTGATTGAGTGTGATTATGAATCAAAACATACAGTGTCCTGTGTGCAATGATGCGTTTACTGAATCATCGAGTTCTATCACGTGCAGTGATTGTGGAAGCAGATACCACACTGGAAATTGCGCAGGGATTAACGCTAACACTATCAAAAAGAAGGGTGAAGTTTATCGCAAGAGTTGGCGTTGCCCGGCATGCAGACGAACCGAATCGCAGCCACGGCTATCGCAAAAGCCGTCCGATAAACCAGAAGGGCAGGATATATGTGCATGGCTAAAAAACATCAATGACAAGCTCGATCAGCTACTTTCCCTGAAGGAGACGGTTGAGAGCATTGAAGACAACATACAGTTCTTGAGCGACACGTTCGATGACCTTCAGGTACGAGTAAAAAAAAACGAACAGGATGTCGCGGACATGAAACAGAGGCTAGAAAAGATCGAGACCCGAGATGATGAGGTTGCACACTTAATCAACGAAGTCGACAATCTTCAATGGAGGAGCCGACGGCTTAATCTTGAATTTCATGGAATACAACAAACTGCAAACGAAGATCTGCTCGGTAAAATAAACGCACTGGCAGCAGAGATCCAAATTCCACAACTCCTGGAAAGTGACATCGTGTCAATTCACCGTCAACCAATTGATAAAAATAAGATACCGGGTGTAATCTGTCGTTTCGCGAAGCAAGCTCAACGAGACGTGTGGTGGCAAAACAGGAAGAAAATCCGCAGTTTGGATGAAAACTACTTCGTAATGGAAAATCTAACAAAGAGAACACGTGCTTTGTTGTTTGAGACAAAAAACTGGGCAAAGACAAAACACATCAAGTATGTGTGGCACAGCAACGGACGAATTCTTGCGCGCAAGACTGACGGGGAGCGAGCAATGGTGATTTCTTCCCTTTGCGACCTAGAGAAGCTTAGTTAAAAGGCAAATAGGAGTAACTAACAAAATGACGTGCACACTCGGTGAATCGTACGTACTACCACATGCTTTTGAATATAATTTAGATAAAGCTTATTTGAGGTCTTTTAAATGCTTTCACTTGAACGTAAGATCCATCAAAAATAAAGAATCGGATCTATGCCTCTTTTTTCAGCAGTTAGACCAGGTGTTTGACGTAATAACGTTAACCGAAACATGGTCCACGGATGACACGAACATTTTTCGTCTTCCTTCATATACCACATTTTATTTAAATCGCGGTAGTGGTCGCGGTGGTGGAATATGTATTTTAGTGAAAAATATTTACAGTTGTGTGCTATTAGAACACTATTGCACCATTACAACTGATTATGAGTTTCTGGCACTCCAGTTGCAAAATACAGTACTTGCTGTTTGTTATCGTCCCCCCAATGGTATGATAATGCCCTTTTTGAATTACTTAGAATCATTTTTTTTATTTCACAAATAATAATAACTTCGATTTGATTTGTGGTGGTGATATAAATATAAATATGCTAACGAATGACTCTACAAAAACTAAGCTAGATGTTTTGCTGAATTCCTATGGTCTTTTGAACGTGATCAACCTTCCAACGAGAGTTACACCAGATTCATCATCTTTAATTGATATCTTTGTTACAAATATAAGCGTAGACAGAACTAAAGCTGGGGTATTTATTTACGACTTAAGCGATCACCTACCTATATTTATATGCACAAAAGGATATGCACGCAGGAAAATTCAAAACTCTACATATTTAATACGGCAGATGAAGGAAACAAATCTCTCCACATTTTGTGAAAAAATTTCTGAGGTCTCTTGGGATAGCGTGTTTAGATCAAATAGCGCAAACGAAGCCTACGAGGAATTGCTCAATATTCTGAAGCCCATATATGCAGCTAGTTTTCCCCTCATACATGTAAAACTAAATAGAAAGACACGTAAGCCCTGGGTTAATGCAGAACTCTCCGCAAGCATAAAAAAGAAAAACATTCTATTTAACCAATTTCTTAAGACTAAAGATCCCAAAACACTTCGGGATTTTAAGACATTTCGGAATCGCCTAAATAAAGATTTAAAAAAGGCAAGACGCGATCATTTTGCTAATGTATTTGGCTCTGTTTCTGAGAGCACTGATATGATGTGGAAACGAATTAATTCTGTTTTGAAATATAAGACTCCTTATCAATCCCTCCATAAGGTAAAATTAAATGGTATTGAGGTATCCGGCAAGTCGCTTGCAGATAGTTTTAATAATTATTTTGTAAACGTTGTAAACACTCTAACATTAAATAATGACCTCAGAAATGTTCCTCACAATGACAACTCGGTTTTTCTTGAGCCTGTAAGTGAGGGTGAAGTAATCGATGTGATTGGCAATTTAAAAAATAGCAACGCTCAAGATAATGAGAATATGCAAGTGAAACCTTTTAAACATGCTGCTTTCCTTCTTGTACCTTGTATAGCACATGTTTTTAATCTCTGCCTTAATCAAGCGGTTTTCCCAATCAAAATGCAGGTTGCGCGGGTAACAGTGATTTTTAAAAAGGGTGATAGGGACGATATGGGAAACTATAGACCGGTGTCCATTTTACCAATACTTTCGAAGGCACTAGAAAAAGTTATCTTAAAACGACTTAATAAATTTGAGCAAAAACATCACCTATTGATCGACGCTCAGTATGGTTTCCGTAAAAATCAAAGTACAGAACTTGCACTACTTACACAGAAAGAGTATATATTTTCCCAATTAGAAAAAGGAAATCTAGTCTTAGGTCTATTTATAGACTATACAAAAGCTTTCGACCATGTTAATCATGAACTTCTTATACAAAAACTAGAACGCTATGGTATTCGTGGGGTCGCTGCATCTCTTATTAGATCTTACTTACAGTATCGCGAACAAATCGTCAGCCTTAATGGATTTCTGTCGGATCCTCTACGAGTTTCCTGTGGCGTACCACAAGGTAGTATTCTCGGCCCGTTTCTTTTTAATATGTATGTTAATGATATTGTTAGCATTTCTTCTACAGCTAAATTTATTATTTACGCTGACGACACGACTATACTTTTAACTGGTAAAATAACGGATGAGTTAATAGAAAACGCTAATTCAACACTACTTCGCTTAGAGGAATGGACAAAAAATAATGGCTTAAAAATAAATGTAGGAAAAACAAAGGCAATTTTATTTCGCGGTAAAAACAAGAATATATCCATAAGCAAAGCAATTTTATTAAACAATGCTCCTGTCGAGATTGTGCCATTCTTTAAGACATTGGGTGTCATATTTCAGGAAACATTATCTTGGGATCATCATATAAATTTTGTAATAACAAAACTATCTCGGGTACTTGGCCTCACATATCAAAATAGACATATACTCCCGCGAAATATTATGATGTTAATATATAATTCTCTCTTCTCCTCGATACTCAACTACTGCCATTTAGTTTGGGCCTCAACTACACAAGTAAATCTTCATAAAATATATATACTACAAAAAAGATTCCTGAGAATGGTAGAAAATGTGCCTTGGCATTACCACACACAACCCTTATTTATAAAGTATAACGTAATGGCGATAACAAAAATGTATAATTTCCGCCTTTGCAAACAATTTAAACAAGAAAATAGGAATAACGCTGGTGTTCTAAAACAACTAGCAAATCTAAGACCACACGTTTCAACATATAATACGCGAAACAATGAACCCTGGAAAATAGACACCTACAGAACAACATATGGCTTAGAAATGTTACAAAATAAACTACCAAGATTATTAAATACATTACATGAAAATAATATTTCGCTAGAACTCATCACCTTTAAGGAACTACGTCACTTCTGTCTGCATACTATAAATCCTTAAAACGGTTATCTTGTGTATCGGCATCTCGGTTAAATTAATTTTTGTTTCGTTCTTTATTTTTCTTTTGTAATTGAATTATGCTTGCTGTTAACTGCCAGTGTGGGGGCCTGCGGCCTTGTCAAGCTGTCAGTACGACAGCCTTTTCTGCATGGCTCCGGCATCATGTACTTTTTTGATGCAAATAAAGATTATTATTAAAGATTAAAAAAGCAGGGGAACGTTCAGCGGGGCGCGTGCAACGTCTACTTTCCTGCACGGCACTTGATCCGGCTCATCACGTGATCGGATCTCGGCGAATAGCGGCGCGGCGGCACGTGGAAAACAGACGCGCAACTCTGGCTCCCGTAGGGAGCCTATAGACGCTTTACACACGCGCCAGACTGAGCCGCCATAGCCGCCCTTCTCTTGTCTTACCGAGATGCCGAGCCACTGAAGCGGGCGTTGACGACTCTCCACAACGGCCTATGCTGGGGTGAAGGACACAGTAACACTCCGCCACTAACGGCAAGGGCCAACGGCCGGCGCCGCGCTCGAGCAATTTAGTCAAAGAAATGGCTCTGATTTCTGACCGACTCCCAAGTTGGAACAACGTTCGAACCATCCAAACGTATTTTGTGAACACCTTATTTGCTCATTTTGTTGTGCGTCAGTAGTGCACTCGGGTTTTCAGCGTTTGCAAGTGCGTCCCTTGTGTGTAGATGAAATCGCTGGCGCACCTAATGCCTTGACATCATCTATACGGAGCGCAAGTTCGTCTGATTTTTTTGCAGGGGTTGTGCTGACGTCAGAACGCCGAGCTCTGAATGGCTCTGATGGAAAGATAGCGGGTAGACCTCAAAGGCCTTGACGTCCACACACTATCCTTCAATCAGGGTCAATCAGATTATTAAAATATGGCAACCAACCAATTCCTAAACATATAGGAGCCCTACGTTTTGAACCGAATTGGTTCTTCGTCAGGGGCGACTATGGCCGTTGAGGAGCGGCGTTTTTCGGTCTTCTTTTTCTTCTCTCAGGGATGTGGTGCATTTCTCGATCGTCTTTCACGAATATGGCGAAGCCCGTTCACATGCACTGTTGCTAAACCACCAAGGCACCTATTTATGTTGCTTGGCCTCGTTTGAATGTGCCAGGACTCGATGAAAAGCCTATGTCGGTTGTTAGTCTCTGCGTCGATAATGCTGCTGTTGTCGAAATCAATCCTGCGGTCTTTGACTTCGCAGTGCTCAGCGACTGCGCTGTGCTTGTGGTCGAGCTTACGAACGTCGTTTTTTCGTCGGCGTAATCTTTCATTAAAGTTCTTTGTCTCGCCGATGTAAGTGGCTGGACAATCTGCACAAGAGATCTTATAAACCACACTCTGCGTTTATTCTTTCGGAGGGTCAATCAGAGCTCGGCGATCTGACGTAGCAACAACCCTTGCAAAGGAAGCAGACGAACTTGCGCTCCGCATTGGCTTCCGCGGCGTTTATTGCTAGTTTGTCGTATGAAATTTTGTTTCCGACGGATACGTAACGGCGTGTTGTGATAAATTTTTGCAGCGCTAATTTTTTTGTAATCTTTGCTCCACCGAGTTCAGTCTTTAGACGCGAGCTTGTAATTAGTTACGTCAGATTGTAAGCACGAGTCACAGTTGTAGGCAGAAAAAAGCTTCTGACCGTAGTGCCATTTTCAGCGCTTGTACGTACGGCTATAGTACGGCGCGCAGTTTGCTCGTTTTTACAATAGACAAACACTTGCGTGCTGAGCTGTGACATAGCTTCTTCTATGCTCACAAAGCCTGGCAGTTCGACGACGGAGCCATAGAGTGAGCGGTTGCAGATTTGGAGCGCGAGGATCTGGTAGCACAGGACATCAAAGAGCCTTTTCTAGGGGAACCTGGACGTCAGCGCACAGCTTTTGCAGCGGCGAGGACCCCAAACACACTTACTCGCTCGGAAGAAGTGTGTTTCGGCGTCTCGCCGCAGCGGGGCGCCAGTCACGTGGCTCTCCTCTCATCCGTTGTCTGCCGCTCCACCTTTCCCATTTCGGCGGCCGCTTCACGTGGCGATCTGCCAGGCTTTGTCAGTATATAGGAGGCTATGGCTGTGACGGTCGCATGCTGAGCAGTGTGATCTTCAAATTCCAGCATTTTAGAAACAAAGAGTTTCTGTCCGGTGCGATCCTCAAGGTTTGTGCGTATGGGGTGCTCTGCTCACTTTTCGAAACAACGAAAAATCCTAGCAGTCTGCGCTGTGATTTTGCAAACGTAGAAACGGTGCATAAACATCCTTCAACATTTGCTCACCAACGCTAATAAAGCGTAACAAAACATAATACACCACATTTAGCATTTATCGCGACACTAACAATGGTCTTCTTTTGGCTTTTTTGTAGCTCTTATTTTTATTTCACATTTATTGTTTGCCTGCAACGTGAGCTAGCGTGCTGAGGTGAAGGGCATTTCTGAAGAAGTAAAGAGCGCGCGTGTACAGCCTTGAGCAAAGTTCAAAGCTACGCGACTGCACGGCTGCCTATAGCATTGACTTCATAGCCAGGGAAAGTTGTGGTACATCTGTGACAAGCAAATGGTGCACGACACGCTCCCTATACCTTGACACCGGGCACGGGTGAGATCGATTTTTCCGGATAACTCCAAGAATCTCTTGCCGTCTAGGAAATGGGACTGAATAACCCCCCCCCCCCTCCCCCCCCCCCCCCCCAACCCGCCTAAAATAATCAAAGCATGGGCATTAGAATTTTAATGCCATCACAATGAGATCGAGCGTAGACACAAATTAGACACAAGCGCAGCGTTATCGGTCGGCTGGAAGTCATGTCCAGTCAACGCGTCGAAAGACGCTCAATGTCTGGCTCGGACCGAATTAGTGAGATGGCGCAATTCGTGTGATGACCGTTGAACACGAGTGTGATGAGCGAAGAAGACGAAGTTGTTCAGAAGCTTGTCTGATACACGGTGGAAGAAACATTTAGGTGATGACTTTCTGTCATGGTGGAAGAAACACAAATAGGTGAGGACTCTGGCCGCTCTTCCCGCGGGGAGCGAGCGGCCGGATCGTGTTCGGAGTTAAGGCCGGTTCAGACACTTGCGTTTGAGTGCGTTTGACTGCGTTCCGTCGAGAACCGAAAGCGAGTCACCGGCACATCTGTGCTTCGTATGAAGCGTGGAATCCTATTCAAGGAATCATCCTGGCACGCGATATAAGCAGCAGGGATCTCCTGGTTTCTCGAAGCCGCAACGCAGTCAAACGCAGTCAACCGCAACTGTCTGAACCAGGATTGAGTTCCGCACCGCCGCGGAGGGCGCTGCGGTGTGGGGTGCCTCGATTTCTGGTTACAAGAGAACTGCGGTGGAGCTGCAATCGATTTCTGGTTACAAGGGAACTCTGGAAAGCAGCCATGGTACCTGGCCTAACGTTTGCTAATGCTGTTGTGTGCATTCCTGGAGACGTGAGGGACATTCTGGAGCGCCGGCAGCGCGAAGTTGGGAGGCAGGCCCTAGGCTGCCATGGCATGGTGGCGAACGAAGCTGTCCAAGGAGATCTTGGATGGTCATCGTTTGAAGCCAGAGAAGCAGCTAGCAAGATCGGCTACGACGGGCGTCTGCGACTCATGGACCGAGGACGGTGGGCCAAACGACTATTTGTGTACATGCACCTGACAGGGATACAGACAAAGTGGAGAAAGCGACTGTACCAGCTGGAAAAGAAATATGGCTTCTTTAATGTGCCCGTGGCTGCCACTACAGAGCAAAAGTGGGAACTGGAGGTGCGGAAGAGAGTGCGCGAGGAAGAGGCTGTGCAGTGGTCGGAGGCGGCCCGCTCAAAGTCAACCCTGCAAGTGTACAACCGCTGCAAAAATGAAATATCGACAGAGACAGCCCTGTATGATAATAGCCTGGGCAGCCGCCTGCTTTTTGAAGCACGTGCGGGAGGGCTAAGAACGCTAGTGTACAGGCAGCGGTTTGACCAACAGGTACAATCAACATCATGCCGGGCATGTGGAGAAACCGAGGAAACTATCAAGCATATTGTGCTCTCCTGCCCAACTCTCGTACCAAGACACCCGGTGGATTGGGGCCAGGCGCCAGACAATGGGTTGCATCTAGACGAGGCACATTCACACGAACAATTTCTGGCAGAAGCCCTCGGCTTCCGAGTTGGGGACACAGGCAGGGATGCTGTGTGCTGGCCCAGTGCGGACTTAAATCGCGCTGCAGTGGCACTGCAGTCCAGCTGGAAGTGCAGCAACGCAGTCGAGAGGACTAAAAGGAGGCTGGAGGACTGGTGGCGAAGAATGCAACAGTAGTGCAGTTTTTTTTTTTTCTCTCCGTTTTTATTCGGCTAGGTATGATTTCTATTCAAACCGCCCGCTTCAAAGGGAACAGCCGCAAAATCATCATCATCATCATCATCATCATCATCATCATCACCTCCTCGGCGGCCACGGTGTTTGTGGCGTAGCGTGCTCGCCTTTTTCGCGGTGTGGTAGGGTGTTGGTGATGTGCAGCCAGTGGCTGGCCTCGTGTTTTGCTTTGGTGCTGTGCCGATCACAGGTGCCACCATCGTGCACGAAGGAAGGTGAGCCTTAACCCGAAAAATAAGAAGGAAGAGAACACAAATTTACGGACTCTGGCGACTTGGTGGCAGCGTGGCGGTGGTGAGGTGCCACAAGAAGCTGTGAGCGAGAGAATGCGGGACCACCCCTGGGACAAACAACCGGAGCAGTCGGTTTGCGAGGGACGCCATACTTGGGCGCAATCTATCCCCGTGCGAGTGAAGCGCGCTCGGTGCGCCGAACATAATAGGGAGTTTTCGTAGACCGCGTTTCCCCCTCCGCTAAGCCCTCCGCAACGAAGCAGCCGCTACTGCGCCGGCGCGCCCATGGCCTTGACTGTAGAGTTCCGGCTAGCGTAGCTGGTTGCGGAGAGCGTTGCGGGACAAAGGAAACGATCTACGAAAACTCCCTAATGTGGCCGCAGCGTCGGACAGAGGGTCATCATCTAAGTGTGTTACTTCCACCGTGGGTACAACAAGAAGCGGTGAGCGAGGGGATGCGGGACCACCGCTGGGAGAAACAACCGGAGCGGTCGGTTTGGGAGGGTCCTGATATTTGGGCGCCATCTATCCCCGTGTGAGTGAAGCGCTCGGTGCGCCGAACATAATGTGGTCGCCGCGTCGGACAGAGAGTCATCACTGTGATAGCTGGCGCTGTACACACAAGGGTGCCACCGCCGTGGTAAATAAAAAGACGACAAAGACGATGCCTCACTGCGCCAGTCAATGCGGTCTACGTCCTCAATTTGGAATGGTGTCCCTGACCTTGACTCGGGCGATGTGCCTGGCGTGGATTATCACAACTGGCGACGAGCGATAAAGAACGGTCGCGCACGTCTTACCTGTTTGTCCTGCATCAACTTCAGCAGCGATGCTTGTCATCGGGAAGGTGGAACCGTTCGACTCGGCTACGTCGGATTGGACCGAGTATCGCGAACGGGTAGAATTGTACTTCGCCGCGAACGACATTGCTGCTACGAAGAGGACTGCCGTGTTTCTGACGTGCTGCGGGTCAGAAACTTACTCGCTGCTGTGGAGCCTGCACGCCCCTACGAAGCCTGCACGCCCCTACGAAGCCTGCCGATGCAACATTGGCTGCGATTTCCGAAGCTCTGAACAAGCACTACTCGCCGAGGGTATCGGCGGTGGTGGCCAGCTTCAAGTTTTTTTTTCTCGGCATTGGCGGGACGAAAAGCCGGTCAATGATTACATCGCATCGCTGAAGAAGCTTGCCGAAGACTGCAAGTTCGCATCGTCTCGAGAGCGGATGCTACGGGACCAAATCGTGAGCGGAATCAACGACGTCGCGATGCAGACTCGCCTGCTGGAAACGGCCGAGTTGGACTTTGAGAACGCGAGGAACACCGTAATCGCCATGGAGGCAGCCAAGAAAGCTTCCCGTGCATTACATGCTCAACTGGCTCAAGCGACACCTGCGCAGGCCGGGAGTCTGCGAATGTTGTCAAGACTAAGCCGACCAACAGCAGGCAAGTGGTTCTTGCTTCTGCTGTGGGAGTAATCAACTCTGTTTCAAGTCTGTTTCAAGTGTGAGCAGAGAGGGCATTTGGCGCGGGTATGCAGATCAAATACATGTCAAACGGAAAAGGCGAGACCCAGGAGTGAATCGAGACCTGTCCACAACGTGGATGACGAGCTGGCAGCGCCGAAATCCAAACCAGGAACGCAGGAGGCGTACGACCTTTGGGCGCTTCAAGCGGCCGCACCAGAATCAATGCGAGTCGAAGTTGCTGTCAACGCAGTGACATTGAACATGGAGTTGGATACCAGTGCCAGCGTGTCAACCATCAGCGAGAGGAAGTTTACGGAGCTGTTCTCTTCGGCGACAATGGAGCCATCGGACGTCCAGTTAATAAGTTTTTTTGGCGACATGAAGCCTGTGGTGGGCAAGCTTGAGGCAACCGTGAAGCTGGGCGAGAACGAGCGCGTTCTACCCTTGTTCGTCGTAAAGGGCCCGTGTTCTACGCTTTTCGGAAGAAGCTGGATGAGGGAATTCAAGCTAGAAATCGTCAAGCCAGAAGTCGTCAACGCTGTGACGTCCGTGAAGGAAGCGATGAGCCAAATCATTGAGGTATTTTCGGAGGGACTGGGTACCTTTGATTGCGTGGCCGCCCAGATTACCGTACAGGAGGGTACTAAACCAAGATTTTTCAAGCCGCGAGTCGTCCCGTTCGCGTTACGAGACAGAGTTACTGAGGAGTTGCAGAGGATGGAGCGCGAGGGCGTCATTCGACCAGTGAAGACGTCCAAATGGGCCTCGCCCATCGTTCCCGTAGTAAAGCGGGATGGCCGTGTTCGCCTGTGTGGCGCCTTCAAGGTAACAGTCAACCCTGTGACGGTGCTCGAGTCGTACCCGATCCCTCGCATCGAGGAGCTGTTCGCAAGGCTAACGGGGGGAGTCAAGTTTACGAAGCTCGCTCTGAAAGATGCATACCAGCAGGTCAAGTGACCGGCACCAACGACAGCAACTATTGGGCAAATGTGAGCCAGGTCCTGGAGCGACTGAAGAAAGCTGGACTGCGGCTAAAGCTGTCCAAAGGTGAGTTCATGGCGGCCAAGGTGGAGTATCTGGGGCACATCATCAGCTCAGCTGGTCTTCAGCCAAATCCAACCAAGACAGAAGCCGTGCTGGCGGCACCAGTGCCTCGGAATGTGAAGGAACTGCAAAGCTACTTGGGTTTGATCAACTTTTATAGAAGGTTCATGCCAAATCTGTCGGATGTGTTGTATCCTTTGAACCGCTTGCTGGGACAGGAGCCCGCTGGTGTTGGACATCTGAAGAAGAGCAAGCATCCAGAGAAGTAAAAAGCTGCTGGCATCCGCTGGAGTGTTAGCACATTTCGACCCTGCAAGGCCGACGGTGCTGATCACGGATGCCTCACCGTATGGACTCGGAGCCGTCTTGGCACAGCGAGAAGCGTCGGGAGAGGAGCGTCCCATTGCTTTTGCATCTCGAAGAAATGCAGCTACGGAAACAAACTACAGCCAGCTGGACAAAGAAGCGTTGGGCCTCGTGTTCGGAGTAACGAAATTCAGGCAATACCTGTGGGGCCGACCATTTGAAGCCATCACAGATTACAAGCCGCTACTGGGCCTGCTCGCGTCGGATAAGCCTGTTTCAGAGTCGTGCTCTCCAAGGGTGCTGCGATGGGCCGTGCTGTTGTCTGGGTACCGCTATAAACTGAGCTACAAGCCTGGTAGCCATATCGCACATGCGCACGGACTGAGTCGCCTGCCACTGCCAAGAACAGATTTTCCCGTGGACTGCCCTGCTGAAGTCTTCATGCTGGCGGGGTTGTACCCACGTGTGCTGTCGTCAACGGCTGTCGCTGAGGCCACCACCCGGGACCCAGTGGTCTCACGAGTAAGAGAGGCCTTGTTGACTGGCCGCCGGTCGGATTTGGGACCCGAGGAGAAACCGTATGAAACGCAGTTCACAGAGATGAGTGTGCAAGGCAACTGTATGCTCTGGGGCATTCGTGTGCTGATTCCTGCATCTCTCCAACGCGACGTCCTGAGACTTCTTCACGAGAGCCATCCAGGGATATCCAAGATGAAGGCTGTAGCACGGAGCCACGTGTGATGGCCTACAATAGACGATGATATTGTTGCTGCTGTGCAAGAGTGTCCCACCTGTCAGGAGCAGCAGCGAGCGTCACGGCCAATACCCGTCATGCCATGGCCGTTCCCAGACAGACCCTTGTCGAGACTTCATGTCGACTACTCTGAGCCTTACCGCAACACTAATTTTTTTTATTGCAGTGGATGCATTGTCCAATTGGATTGAGGTGTTTCCCGTTTCAACTCCGTCTGCGGAGGCTACCATCACGTGTCTGCGAGCGATGTTTGCAAACCATGGTTTGCCGTACATTGTGGTGTCAGACAATGGGCCAGCGTTTGTGAGCGACATGTATGCCAGATTTCTAAAGAAGAATGGAGTGAGACGAATATTGGTACCACCGTACCACCTAGCGTCTAATGGCGCTGCAGAGCGTGCAGTTCATACTGTAAAAGGGAAGTTGCAGGAGGCTGGACCGGGGGACCTTCGTGCACAAATTGCGCGCATGTTGATCACTTACAGATCGACACCACATGAGGTGACGGGTTGCAGCCTCTCCGAGTTACTGCTGGGACGAAAAATGAAGACTGCGATAGACCTGCTTCGACCCTACCTGAGGACCGCGGTGCAGCAGAAGCAGCTCAAGCAGAAGGTCAGATGTGACAAAGGAACGAAGCCTCAGATTAAAGCACAGCCTGGTGATCAGGTATTTGCCAGGAACTTTTGTCCAGGCCCTGCAAGGATGGCGGCTGTGGTCACAGCCCAGGGAACATTTTCATCGGACCTTCAGCTGGCTGACGGGCGACAGTGGACTCGTCACCATGATCATCTGCGACAGCTGAACCCTTTGCCGCAAGTTCAGCACTGTAGACAGGCTGGAACAGCTGCAGAAACGGACCCTGACATTCCAGGCACCGTTCCTGATATGTCCAAAACGGCAGAGCATGTTCTTGCACCTGATCTCTCCTGTCTGATGCCTGAACTCACCTGCCCAGAGCTTCCAGAAACGAACCCTGACATTCCAGGCACCGTTCCTGACATGTCCAAAACGGCAACCAAGGGCTGCAGAAAGCACAGCGTCCCCTCGTCAAACGATTATCACCACGCCTCCCCGTCGAGGCACCAGGGTTCGTCGGCCTGTGCAACGCTACTCTCCATAATCCCTTTAAGTGATGCTATTTGTTTTCACTAATCTTTTTTTTTTATATCTCTTAGATTCAGTCAGTGCGAACGTAGACCGCACTGACTGGGCCAGTCATTGCGGTCTACGTCCTCGATTTGGAATGTTGTCCCTGACCTTGACTCGGGCGATGTGCCTGGCGTGGATTATCACAATCACCTAAATGTGTTTCTTCCACCGTGGGTACAACAAGAAGCGGTGAGCGAGGGAATTCGGAACCACCGCTGGGAGAAACAAACAAAGCGGTCGGTTTGGGAGGGACCCGATACTTGGGTGCCATTTATCCCCGTGCGAGTGAAGCGCTTGGTGCGCCGAACATTATGTGCTCGCCGCGTCGGACAGAGAGTCATCACCTAAATGTTTCTTCCACCGTGCTCTCTGCCTGGCGCGGCGACCTCGTTACGTTTGGCGCACCGAGCGCTTCACTCGCACGGGGATAGATGGCACTTAAGTATCGGGTCTCTCCCAAACCGACCGCTCCGGTTGATTCTCCCAGCGGTGGTACCGCATTCCCTCGCTCACCGCTTCTTGTTGTACCCTACCGCCGTCACGTCATCACCAAGTCACCAGAGTCCGTAAATCTGTGTTCTCTTCCTTCTTCTTCTTCTTCTTCTTCGGGTTAAAGCTCATCTTCGTGAACGATGGTGGCACCTGTGATCGACACAGCCCCAAAGCAAAACACGAGGCCAGTCGCTGGCCGCACCCGCCACCACACCACCACACCACGAAAAAGGAGAGCACGCTACGCCGCCGACACCGTGGCCGCCGAGGAGGGACATCATACCTCAGCGCCCTCCGCGGCGGCGCAGAACTAACTATCCTGTTTCGAGGTTAGCTCCCAATACGATGGTCGCTCGCTCCCCACGGGAGGAACGGCCAGAGTCATCACCTAAATGTGTTTCTTCCACCGTGATCCAAACTAACCCCTCTATAGAGTCTATTCAGATGCTGAGTCATCGCCCACAAACATGGCCGCTAACAAGACGTTTATTCCTGAGCTCTGCGGAAAACAAAATAAGGCGAAACAAACTCGCCAATTAGATAACCGCATCTGCTTTTGGCGGCCATGCTTGTGTGTAGTGACTTGACATTAAAAAGAAGTCTGACGTCATATGAATAGACCCTATAGTAACGTTCAATCTGAAGGAGAAGTGAGAAGGAACCGTGCAACGAAGATTTCGGTTGCAAGTCAAAAGATCTCCAGTTGTTCAAGAAATTAAGATGCTGTATTTTTTTCTGGGGTATGCCAGGAGCCCTTGGTTGGTTTGGCCCTAAGTTCTGAATTTTGACTTTCATTAACCTTAGATAAGAGAACAGCGAACTCTACGGGCCGATAAAGACAATCAAGCCGCGCCAAAAGCGCACGGTCATGCAGTTTTTTTTTTATATTTCTGAGATCATCTGCTAAACCAAGCACCGTGACTACGCCGTGACATTGCGTCTTTAGTGTGCGTGTTCGCGTGTTTTAGAGCGCAGCTCTTAGGCGCCCGTTTGCGGCTTGAGCGGCGTCGGCGTCGCCGTTGCCGTCGACGTAACTGCGCGGTGCATTATGGGGCATTTCCCATGATGCACCGCGCGGGGAGGAGGGGGAGGGGAACAAGGGGAGGGGAGGAGAAAGGAGCGAGGGGGAGGAGGAGAGTAGGGGAGGAACTTGAAGGATGAGGGGAGGAGGAAATGAAGGAGGAAAAGGAGGGGAGGAGGAGGAGCATGGAGGGTGAGGAGGAGGGAGGAGGGGTATACCCTCTCCTCAGTACCCTTCCCTCCTCCTCCTCAACAGCTGCGCTCTAATTCGGTGTTAGAGGGAGTTGTAAACGGCTTTCATTTTTAGTCCGTTAGCATTTGAACGTTCCATTTGACGAAAACCCGCCGGTGTCTTTCGTTTGTCAGTTGTCGGGTGCGACGCTCTCATTGGTTCGAAGCGCTGACGTGAGCACGCGTCAACCTCTCCTTTTCTTCCCGCCGCTGACAAACTGACCGTCAAAACGAGCCATTTCGCTTTCAACAAAGTAACACACACAGCTGGCGTGGAGCCAGAGAGGAGGAGGCGCCGCGCAACACCTCCTAGACTTCCTGCGGCTTTGTTATCTAGGAGGTGTTGCACCGCGACGCGATGGGATGCGGGCGTGCTCAATAGCCGCTCTGCTGTCAAATCAAATCAAATCAAAGTTTATTTAACATCACCAAGTAGAGAGTACTAAACAGTACTGTCGTCAGTTATTCTTTGCTCTGGGTTTCCGTAATATCAGCGCGTGGGCTGTGATGTGTGTGTGTAGTTAAAACGATGGACGCGGTTCCTTCAACGATTGGTATGGATGTGGTTCTTTCCACGAGTGATATGGATGACCGTATCCAAGGGCGTCGACGTACTCTGACAAGCAGAATACAAAAAAGGGTGAAAAATATTACAGAAAGATCGATCGGTGAATTGCTGGGGAATCCGCTAGCATGACGCTTAGGAAACGCTACACACATCCCCCTTTGGAAAAGCCGACACTGACCCCGTAACGAGGCCAAAAAGAGGCAGCAAAAAATAGAAAAAGCGAAAGAGAAAGATAAAAAAAAACTGAGAGGGTCAGCGTTAGCGTTTTCCAAAGGGGGATGTGGGTGGCGCTCCAAGGGTAATGCTAACACATTCCCGAAGAATCCACCAATAAATCTTCCTGTACGTTTATAGAGCGCAGCTCTTAGGCGCCCGTTCCCCGCTTGAGCGCCGTCGCCGTCGGCGTAACCGTGAGGTCACGTGACCCCGTGAGATCACGTGACCTCCGGAAGGTCACGTGACTTCGGTGACGTCAAAGACCCCGTGAGGTCACGTGACCCCGATGACATCACGTGACCCCGTGAGGTCACGTGAATCCGGTGATGTCACGTGACCCCCGTGAGGTCACGTCGAGAAACAAGTAAACATCTATGGGTGTCAACTTTAGAAGAAAGAAAAATACCAAACTGTATTGAAGCGCCACCACACATGATTTATTGTATATATGTATACACTCTAAATTAAATGCCGGTTATTCGGCCACTTATAACCAGGAGATTGTAGCTTAACTTTCTCCTGGCTGTTTACAGCCCGCTTACAACCGGGAGAAAGTTCCCCACTTCCTGCGTACTCCACGTGGCCTAAACTTCCGTCCGCTTCACATCCCCCACCTCTCCCGGGCTGTACTTTCTTAAGCGGCCTTGTCGACACCTTTCCTCCCAGAACAAAAAACGTCGTGCTTTTCTCGGATTTTCTTGTTTTGTTTTGTTTTTAAGTTGGGGAAGAAACAAGTCGAGACTTTTGAACTGCACCGTTTGCCTTCATTTGCATCCTGAAAGGTAAGGGGACCTCCTTCCTTACCCTCTACGCTCTTATGACGTCGGTGAGTTGACTTTCCTGCAGAACATAAAACCAGTCAATGGCGCACAATATCCAGCCAATGTCAAAGCTCAGAATGAGATTAGATTTTTTAAAAATTCAATATGCGGCTAGACAATCAGTATGACGTTTCCCTTGTGTACATTTTATCTTTTCATGTAGTCACATTTTAAGATTTGTCATTTGTTGGAATACGCTGTTTCCCGAGAATTGCTGTCTCCATGTTTTGCAGGGAAGTGAACTCAAAGATGTTTTCTTAGAGTGTAGACGCAAGCGCTGGAGAGCTGTGGTGCAGCCCGAGAGAAGCACTGCGTTTCTTCCCGCTCAAAAGTTAAAAAAAAAAGATACGAACCGGAGTCGTTCGTAGAACTAAATAAAAAGTATATAACAAAACACGTAACACAAAATCACGTACTGTGACGCGCTTTATGTCGCGCAGTTTTTGTTTGTGGGATCTATCACCAAGGATACGCGATTGAAGAGGCAAAGTATTTTATTGAGCCTTTTAATATTTAAAATGCACGAATAGGTTAATGCATACTGCACCAAACAATAAAAAGCGGAGGATATAGTTGAAGAAATTAACCAAATAACAGCTTGTTATGCACCCTTCCGGGGACACCTCAGCCATATGAGCTACGTCACGTCCTCATTTTTATGTCGCGTAGCATACTAACTAATTTCAAGTACATTCACCTGTTGTGAAAATCTTCTACATATTTTAGGAGGCACTGGACCAGCCCCAGTGCTTGTGCAGAGTTGCAAACGCGCTAGGGTACGTCACATCATTTTAAGTAGTAAGCGCCTAAGCACAGGACCATCGCTTTCTCTATCATGCACATCTCTCGAAGAGTCGTGAATTTGTCCAGGTCGTTGCTACATAGAAAGAGTTTCTTTACTCTTCCGAACCAAATGCATGGCCCTGGTGCACATAGCTGCGCTGGCAAGTCATCCTGAAAATAGCGAGGTATATAATGACTGATATTCATCCATGCCTGAAGGCCGTTTCACATGAAGCGACTGTGCGAAAAACATCAGTGCATTTTCAGTCTCGCGTGCCCGTGAACAATGTGCAAACTTCAACTGCTCTCCACAGTTTCTTTTTTTTTTTTTTTACTATTAGCGACTTTGACATTGCTCGAAGATAATTGCACAGAGATCGAACAAATATCGAACCATGTGAAATGAGCTTGAGACGCTACTCAGTGAACTCTTATAAACTCGCCGAGTAAATTGTTCCGCAACAAATATGGTCATGAAACGATTTTTCTACTTCTTCCTCCTTGGCTTTAATCCCCAACTCAAAGGCGAATTGTGAAATCAGGTCGTCGTAGCATGCTTGGGCACCGGTGTGATGATTCCTAGCTTCCACCGTGCTTTTGAAGCACACCATGGAACTTGTCATTCGCAAGTTCCGTCAGGGCATTCATTGGCCACGAACACATGTGTTCGTGGCCAATGAATGCCCTGACGGGACCCAAATATTCGTCAGCGGATTGATTGTTGACTAGGGCAAACGTCCGAATGACGCAGTTCTCGTGTCCAATGCGTGAGCTGGGGTCGGCTGACGTCATTTTGGCACCGCTGACGTGCTTTGGGAAACGCAGATGTATCATAGTGAAAAGGTGGAGAGCTTTCGAAGTAAAGGAGGTACGAAATAGTCCGCTATATTTTCAAATGTTCGTACCGAAATGCTGGCTTTCGACTTTCTACCCTCTTTCTTTTGGCCCACTAAACAATATGCAATTAGTAAAATCCCAATTTAAAATCATTTATCCCGGCCAAAAATTATTTTCATGGCCCCTTTAAGTCTTCCAGGAGCTTATCTCCAAAACAATTGACCTCTCTGTGCCAGGAGCTGCTGTCACATTTCCTATTTGAACTTGACTATCACTTGTCATGGGTCTCTCTCCTACAAAAGGAAGTTGTGCTAAACCTTCTATAGAGCTACATTTTAATGAATGGCAAATCAACACAGCAAAGCCAACGTTGACAAAAGCTTACCTGCATCTCGGCGCATGGCTGGCGGATGGCAAAAGTGAATGCAGGCGCCTACGGATATGTGCACCATCGGAACTGTTTTTAGTAACCAAAGCAGCGACGTGATGATTCTAAAAAGGAGCCTTTCAAAACTATACTAAGGTCGGTGCTAAAAACTGCCGTATCGGCAAGAATAACCACAGGTCCGACGCAGCTTTCGTTTTCTGATAGAAACGCGCGCTTCCCTCAGACTTCGATCGTGTTCATATAAACCAGTGGTTCTCAAACAAGGGTCCGTAAAAGCCCTACCTCATCAGTCAAATCCGGCAATAAAAGTGCCATTTTTAATGCGCAAACATTATAAGCCCCATTACGCGAAAATCCGGCGTCGTCGGCGGCGTGACCGAGTGATGATAGCAAAAATGGCCGACAGCGCAAAGAGTAAAAACACGTCAAAAATGCTCGGATTGACGTCACATCTCTCAGGGAGGTTCCTGTACAAAAAGCAAATTAGGGGCTTTGAAAATAAAATTATGTACAATTCGGTCTGGGTGGGAATCGAGCCCGGGTCTTTGGAGTACGAGACGAGCACGCTTCCCCGACGCCACGGCGGCTCCACGGTTCTGGCTGACTAAAGGTGTGGCCTAGTTCGTGCGTCATTGTGCACGTGACGGCGCAGCCAATGGGGAGAAGGTGGCGCCACGTGTATAAAATGAGCGCCCTGAATGCCTTTCGCATTCCCACACGTAAGCAGTGTTAAGTGTCTCTTTGTATTTTTGTTTTTAATGGAGAAAAAAGTTTCAATTTTCGGGTGAGTTTCCTCGTGTGTATGACAATGAGAGAAGCATACTTCACACAGTCACTAAGTTATATTCATTTAATAAATTATCATAATTAAGCTATACATTTTCCTCCCCCTCACCCCAAACGGAGTCCTCCATCATCTCCACCGATCCGCACGGGGTCCGCGAAATATTAATAGTTGAGAACAACTATTAATATCGCCGGTGCTCGATCGCCGTCGGCGATCGAGCACCGGCGGAGGCGGTTGATCTGACATACCGCGTTCGGCTTTAACTAGCAGACGGCGTTCGTAAAATGGCGTCAGCTGTTGCTGGCTTCACGCGGCGGTACCGTGCGTGCTTCCATCCATTCGGCGTTCGTTGCCATGGTGACGGCGAGGAACGCAGACGAACTTTATGTTGCGGAAGAACGCTGCGGCGCAGCGATACCAGGTGCGTTCTAAGGCCCTTCCCGCATGCTTTTCAATGGGCGGAAGGCGAACAAAAAGAGTTCGAAATAAGGACTTAACGCAGAAGGCCGCATTTCTCTAGCGCCTCATAATTTGACGAGCCTTACACGAAAAGCATGTTTTTTTGGCCATCCCGCGTCCTGTATTTTTTTTATTATCCGTAACATGGGTCTAAAACAGTGGGTCTCAAATGGGGGTCCGCGAAACCCTCAACAAATTTTTTTTTGCACTTTTTTGTAGTTCAGTCCGGCCGTGACTAATTTGCAACCTGCTTCCGGAACTACGACAGCAATAAAAGGCACCTGTTTCATGCTCCAGACGTGTTAACTTACTTACGTACCCCCCCCCCCCCCCCCCCCCCTGCTGGAAGGGGTCCCCCATCACTGCCAGCGGTCCGCAAGGGGTCCCCGACACATCCATGGCTGAGAACCACTGGTCTAAAGTATCAAACTGCCGAAGCCGCTACTGTACCTGCGCCAATGGCCTTGACTGTAGAGTTCCGGGTATCGTAGCGGGTTGCGGAGAGCGTTGCGGGACGGCGAAAACGATATACGGACACTCATTTCATTTCATTTCATTTATTGTTCTCTCAGGGCCCGAAGGCATTACAGAGAGGAGTGGGGTTTTTCTAAACGGAAACATGTGAGTATAACGATACATAAGGCAAGACATAAAACAAAAGTTATTGAACATCAAAAAACTTAGTAATGGCAATTTTAAAATCAGTGGCATCAGTTATCGAGACTATGAGTGCAGGAAGGCGATTCCAATCTATTGAGGTCTGAGGGAGAAAGGAGGCATTGAAAGATGAGGTGTTACACTGGGGGACGCCCACTTTTAGATGGTGATTAGTTCTTAGTGAAATGTAAGATGGTTCTAAGAATAATGTTTGACGAAGTGTTGGATTAGAGTGAAAAATTTTCTGAAAAAGACAAAGCCGGGATATTTTCCTGCGAAGAGTGAAGGACAGCACGAATTCACTGCGGTCATCGTTTTAGAGCGCAGCTAGGCGCCCGTTTCCGGCTTGAGCGGCGTCGGCGTCGCCGTAACCGCGCAATGCATTATGGGACATTTCCCATGATGCAACGCGCGGGGAGGGGGAGGACGAGGGAGGAGAGGAGGGGAGCAGCTGGAAGGATGAGGGCGGAGGAGGCGAAGGAGGAGGAGGAGGAGGAGTAGGAGGAGGAGGAGGACGAGGAGGTGGAAGAGGAGCCCTACTGAAAAAAAAAACATTTGGCGCCTACGGGTTCATACCGGTAACAGTTTAGCCATACCGGTCACCAGTTTGTCAAAGGGGTCGCTCGTATGGCTCAAAGGGGTCCCCCGTATGAGCCATAACGATCACCTATTTGGGCAAACAGGTCACTCATTTGGCAAACGGGTCACTCGTCTGGGCAAATGGGCCACTTGTTTGGGCAAAGTTGTCGCACGTTTGCTCAAACCGGTGGCCATGTTGCACAAGTGGGTGACCGGTGACCGTCAAACTGTACCAGTTTAATCAAACGGCTCTCCGGAGCCCGTTTGATACTGAACGTACAGATCGGCGGCATAGGTACGCCTGTTTCAGCCGTGGCAGCCTATGTTTCCGGAAGGCCGGGAGCGCCGGTTCATCGATTTCAAACCGTCCGCGTAATGCCAGTAATTATATTTATATTTTAATTGCGCTGATGTTCGCTTTAACCGCAACTGCAGTAAACATTTTCTTTTTTTTTTTTACCTAAACGCGCGACATTGACGATCCAATATTTTTGACAGAAGTTCAAAACTTCGGCGTTTTTGTTGGCTCAATTTACTTATTCAGCTCGAATCTCTCTCGCAGAAGACGCAACCGCGTGAAAGAATACACTTCTAGGCTCCGTTTCACCTCAATTCAAGACGCAGCCAAGGTAGCGCCCGAACACGTGGCTGCAAGAAGATCGAGCATTGCGAGAGCACGCTCGCCATTGCAGCAGTCAAACTACGAGCTCGCGCTGAGGGCTTTCTTCGCTCGGGCGCAACCCGAGCGGCCGGCGCGATTTCCTGCGTTTGAGCGTGCTGAAATGCGTACAATTCGCCTGCTTTCTAAGGCTACAGACACGTCTTGCTGGAATGCCTGGGGAGAGGGTATGGGGCTGTCTTGGTGTCCTGAGCCTTCACCCCTTCACCGCGCACCTTCCTCTTCTCTTGTCACCTCTGTCACGTAACCCGCAGCAGCGCGCGAGCTACACGCTGATAAGCATCGAGATCCGGAAGGGCGCGCCTGGCTCCCGCTTTTTTTCTTTGTCTGCTTGTTGTCAGTTGCAGTTTGAGCTACGCTCGTCCTACCTAGGAAGCCTTCATGTGCGCTTTGCTAGGGTGATGCCACCCTTTGTAATACCACTCGCCGACAAACCAGCAGCCATTTTGGTTCTCGGCGATAATCCGTGGGGCTTATAACCCTCCCGGAAACAAGCACCTTATCTCACAAGTTCGGAGCAGCGTTGTGGAACCCACGGAGGGAGGATTAGCATTTTCCCCCTCGGATGGGAGGACCGATGGACACAAAGGCCACTTTCCAGCGCACGGGGAAACAATGAGAGGAACAAAATGGCGGCGGAAGAGGGTGCGGGAAAGGGAAACAGGCAGTTGGCATTACTCTATGCGAAGCGCACATGAAGGCACCCTAGTCCTACCTGCTTCGATCTGTCGCCTAACCCTGCGGTCTTATTAGGATGTCTCTCGACAACGTATTCGATGTGCACCAAAGCTATCAGTGTTCGAAAAGTCCTACACGTATATCGGCAACAAGCGATTCTCCAAAGAAGTCAGGAATTCTTGCGGTTTGGTTGGGTTCGGCAAATGACAGCTTGTGCGCCGCATCGTGTTGAAACTTCAAGGAGCCTTCCTTCTCGTTTTGGTGTTTGAGTGGTTGTCCTGGTGTGACCGTGTCGACTTATATCTCGGATTACATCTTTCAAGTCCGCTATTATTATGGTAAGTGCACTGCAACCAACTTGTTTACAACGATTGACAGTTCTTCTACGCGTACCCTTCCAGATTATCTATAGAATTATGCAGCGTCAATTTTTGCGGCAGCCGGGAGAATAATTTTGCCGAAAGTCTACCATTATAGTCTAGAATTACCTCGGTTCTTGTTTTCTTTGCAATCTTTTCAGTTGTATAAAAGCTTAGAGTGCCTCTTCACATTTCACAGACCGCTTGCACGTTTGCACTTGTTTACGGAGTAGGTTGTAATAAACTTTTAGGAGAATCGAAAACAATATTTTGTGTCTGTTTTCCTGCCCATTTGCAAGCACCTGCGCGAGCACATTTTTTCTACGTGTTTCCTGCATGTTATAAATAGGTTTATGAGTTTCGGGACGTCTTAAATAAGTTTAAGGTAACCAACCTTCCAGACGATACCCATCTGGGCTAGTGAATAATTTGCCTATCCGAATGGCGTGGTCAAAAGTGTGGTCACGCGCCAGGTCGACCGGTTACCCGTATCAAACGAGCACCCGTATCAAACGAGCACCCGTATCAAACGAGCACACGTATCAAACGAGCACACGTATCAAACGGGCACCCGTATCAAATGGGTACCGTATCAAATGCGTACCGTATCAAATGGGTACCCGTATCCCATAATCACGTTTGATCCGAACGGATCGACCAGTTTGCCACCCGTTTGATTTAAGCGGGTCGACCAGTTTGCCACCCGTTTGAATCTCAAATGGTTTTTTTTCAGTAGGGAGGGAGGAGGAGTAGCAGGGAAGATGAGGAGGTAAGGAGGAGGGAGAAATGGTATACCCTACCCTTAGTACCCTTGCCTCCACCTCCTCAAGAGCTGCGCTCTAATTCGGCGTTACAGGGTGTTGTAAACGCCTTTCCTTTTTTTTTACTTATTTTTATGTCTTTCGTATCTCGCTTCGTCGAAGAAAAGGGGTTGAGCAGGAGCTACATAAAATAACATAAACGATAAAAACTCTTTTGCTGGTCTTTTTCTCTGCATGTCAAAACAGCCATTTAAGACAAACAAAAAATTTCCGTGTCAATTTTTTTTTACATGTAATCGTGTGAAAGAAACGACGGTTTTGTCGGGCCACTTATATTGAGGATTTTAAGCAGCCAAAACTGAAAGGTCGTTTTTTTTTGTTATTTTTACATGTAATCGTGTTTTAAGAAACGACGGTTTTGTCGGGCCACTTATATTGAGGGTTTTGAGCGGCCAAAACCTAAAGGTTGGTTTTTTGGGTTTTTTTTTTACATGTAATCGTGAGAAAGAAACGACGGTTTTGTCGGACCACTTATATTGAGGGTTTTAAGCAGCCAAAATCGAATGGTCTGTTGTTGTTTTTTTGTTGTTTTTTTTTGTTTTTTACATGTAATCGTGAGAAAGAAACGACGGT
This sequence comes from Ixodes persulcatus, assembly GCA_013358835.2. Taxonomy (NCBI): domain Eukaryota; kingdom Metazoa; phylum Arthropoda; class Arachnida; order Ixodida; family Ixodidae; genus Ixodes; species Ixodes persulcatus. The sequence goes on from JABSTQ010007299.1 coordinate 42,391, forward strand.
GTTGTTGGCCACTTATATTGAGGGTTTTAAGCGGCCAAAACCGAAAGGTCGTTTTTTTTTTTTGTTTTTACATGTAATCGTGAGAAAGAAACGACGGTTTTGTCGGGCCACTTATATTGAGGGCTTTAAGCGGCCAAAACCGAAAGGTCAATTTTTCTTTTTTCTTTTTTTTTAGATGTAATATCGTGTGAATGAAACGACGGTTTTGTCGGGCCACTTCTATTGAGGGTTTTAAGCAGCCAAAACCGAAAGGTCGGTTTTTTGTTGTTGTTTTTTTTACATGTAATCGTGTGAAAGAAACGACTGTTTTGTCGGGCCACTTATATTGAGGATTTTAAGCAGCCAAAACCGAAAGGTCGGTTTTTTGTTTTTTTGCATGTAATCGTGTGAAAGAAACGACGGTTTTGTCGGGCCACGTATATTGAGGATTTTAAGCAGCCAAAACTGAAAGGTCGTTTTTTTTTTGTTATTTTTACATGTAATCGTGTGAAAGAAACGACGGTTTTGTCGGGCCATGTAATCTGAGAAAGAAACGACGGTTTTGTCGGGCCATATTGAGGGTTTTGAGAAAGGTCGTTTTTTTTTTTTTTTACATGGCATGTGAAAGGAACACTGTTTTGTCGGGCCAAATTGAGGATTTTAAAGCCTAAAGGTCGGTTTTTTTGTTTTTTTTGCATGTAATCGTGTGAAAGAAACGACGGTTTTGTCGGCACTATATGAGGATTTTAAGCAGTCAAAACCGAAAGGTCGGTTTTTTTGTTTTTTTGCATGTAATCTGTTTTGTCGTGAGAAAGAGCCAAAACCGAAAGGTCGATGTAATCGTGACCGTTTTGTCGGGCCACTTATATTGAGGATTTTAAGCAGTCAAAACCGAAAGGTCGTTTTTTTTTTTTTACATGTAATCGTGTGAAAGAAACGACTGTTTTGTCGGGCCACTATTGAGGATTTTAAGCAGCCAAAACGAAAGGTCGGGTTTTTTGTTTTTTGTTGCATGTAATCGTGAGAAAGAAACGCGGTTTGTCGGGCGCACTTATATTGAAGGATGTTTAAGCAGTCAAAAGCCGAAAGGTCGTTTTTTTTTTTTTTTTGACACTGGAATCATGTGAAATGAAACGACTGTTTTGTCGGGCCACTGTATATTGAGGATTTTAAGCAGCCAAAAACCGAAAGGTCGGTTTTTTTGTTTTTTTTTGCATGTAATCGTGTGAAAGAAACGACGGGTTTTTTGTCGGGCCACGTATATTGAGGATTTAAGCAGTCAAAACCGAAAGGTCTTTTTTTTTTTGTTACATGTAATCATGTGAAAGAAACGACTGTTTTGTCGGCCACTTATATTGAGGATTTAAGCAGCCAACACCGAAAGGTCGTTTTTTGTTTGTTTTGCATGTAATCGGTGTGAAAGAACGGACGGTTTGTCGGGCCACGTATATTGAGGATTTTAAAGCAGTCAAAACCGAAAGGTCGTTTTTTTGTTTTTTTTACGTAAGTTTGTCGGGCCACTTATATTGAGGGTTTTGAGCGGCCAAAACCTAAAGGTTGGTTTTTTTGGGGGGTTTTTTTACATGTAATTGTGGAGTGGCGCTAGTAACCTGTACTAATATACTCACCTAGATGGCGCCACGTGTTGTTAAGTTTGATGTGTAAATAAAGGAATGAAGCAAGTCGCTTCAGTTCACTACCGGCTGCCTGCCTTGGAGTACGTTTCCTCTACATGGTGTCAGAAGTGGCGGCAGCCCGCGGAACCGCTCGTGTACTCGGATTCCGTCGAGGCGGTCTCGACAGCGGCAGCTAGAGAGTTGCGCTACGCAATGACCGGCGGCAGCGAGTCGGGGAAAACCGATGGCGCCGCACCCCCCAGCTTCGTCGTGCAGCCACCGCAGCAGTTCGACTTCAAGAATGCGGGTCAGTGGCCGCAATGGGTTCAACGCTTCGAGGACTATTCGTTCGCATCGGGTCTCTACGCGGCAAAAGACGAAGTGCGCACACGGACTTTGCTCTACTGCATGGGACCTCAAGCACGAACCATCTTGACTTCACTCGCACTCGGGGAGGACGAGCTGTTTCAAGGCCTTGGTGAGCTTCCTGGCGAATACACAATTCGTCTGCAACCGGAGGCTGTTCCATTCTCGTTGCCTGTTGCAAGGCGGATCCCGATTCCACTGCGAGATGTGGTCAAGTCTGAGTTGGACAAGATGGAAAGCAAGGGCGTCATTCGTCGGGTTGTCAACCCGACGCCATGGTGTGCAGGACTTGTGGTGGTGCCGAAATCAGCTGGAGGGTATCGACTGTGCGTGGACCTTACAAAGTTGAACAAGGTCGTCCTCCGGGAACGCCACATCCTGCCCACCGTTGACCAAGTTTTGGGTCTTCTCGGGGACGCACGGGTGTTCTCGAAGCTCGACGCGACGTCAAGCTTTCACCAAGTTAAGTTGACGGAGGGTTGTCAAGAGATGACGACCTTCATAACTCCTTTCGGGCGTTACTGCTTTCGCCGTCTGCCTTTTGGCATCACCTCAGCGCCCGAGTATTTTCAGCGTGTGATGGCCAACATTTTGGAAGGGCAGACTGGCGTCGTCAACATGATTGACGACATCCTTGTGTTCGGTCAAGACCGTGCGGAGCATGACCAGCGCCTGACAGAGGTGTTGCAGCGCTTGAGCAAGGCGGGCCTGACGCTCAACAGGGAAAAGTGCAAATTCGGCGTGACAACTGTCGACTTCCTGGGGGTTGTCGTCAACGAGCACGGCATCTCGCCAGACCCTAAGAAGGGTGAAGCGGTTCAAGGAATGGAACCACCGGTGGACGTTGGTGGGATCCGGAGGCTTCTCGGGATGGTGAACCACGTGGGCAGGTTCTTGCCGCACCTGTCGGACACGACTGCTCCTCTTCGTGCCTTGCTGAGCAAGAACAGTGCCTGGACCTGGGGCCCGGATCAACAGGCTGCGTTCCTGAACCTGAAAAGGATGCTGTCTTCGGAGGTCTGCATGGCCAGGTACCACCCAGCGCTACCTACTATCGTGTCGGCGGACGCCAGCTCGTTCGGACTCGGTGCGGTACTCTTACAAGATCAGTCTTCGGGAGAGCGTCGGGCGGTGGCTTTTGCTTCCCGCTCCTTAACACCCACCGAACAAAGGTACAGCCAGACGGAGAAGGAGGCTTTGGCGATCACCTGGGCCGTTCAACGATTTGATGAATACGTCCGAGGCCTACAGTTCGTGGTGGAGACCGACCACCTGCCCTTGACGTCTTTATTCGGCAGCATGGACGTAGATATGCTCCCACCAAGGGTTCAACGCCTCCGACTTAAATTGATGAGGTACCAGTTCAAGGTTCTTCACGTTCCCGGCAAGTTGTTGGCGACGGCTGACACTTTGTCCAGGGCGCCGTTGGAGCAGGCATAACCGGCGGTCGGTGCCGTGGAGCTGTTCGTCGAGAGCATGGTCCTGGGCATCGAGGACAAATCACCAGTGAGACTCGACAGGTTGCATCAAGAGCAAGCTTCAGACGGCGAGTGCGTTGTTCTCTTGAAGTACTGCGAGCAAGGCTGGCCTGTGAAACCCAAGGTGGCGGTGAATCTCCTCAAGTACTGGAAACATAGGGGCGAGTTCACAGTGTGCGACGGGTTGCTCCTCAAGGGGAGTCGCCTAGTCGTCCCAGCGTCACTTCAGGGTGAGGTTCTGGGGTTCATCCATGAGGGTCACCAGGGCGTGAATCGCTGTCGCGCGCGAGCACGTGACTCGGTGTGGTGGCCTGGTGTGAGTAAGCAGATCAAGTCCATGGTGGAGGACTGCGAACGGTGCGCTACAACAAGGATTCAGCGTGCTGAACCTCTCATCTCATCACCTTCCCCTGAACTCCCCTGGCAGCAGCTGGGAATAGATTTGTTTCATTTCAACGGTCAGGACTTTTTGTTGATTGTTGACTACTTTTCGCGGTATCCGGAAGTTATCACACTCAAGAGCACTACGTGTTACTCGGTGATCACTGCTGTGAAGAGCGTGCTTGCGCGTTTTGGCATTCCAGAGGTTGTTCGCAGCGACAACGGCCCGCAGTTTGCAGCTGCTGAGTTTGCCAACTTCGCGCGGGACTATGGTTTTGTGCACACAACAAGCAGCCCACACTACCCACAGTCCAACGGAGAGGTTGAACGCGCGATCCGGACCGTCAAGGACCTACTCCGAAAGGGCGACGATCCGTTCCTGGCACTCCTAGTCTTCAGAGATACACCGGGGCGATCTGGATTCAGCCCGGCGCAACTTCTGATGGGACGGCGACTGCGGACCAGGATGCTCAAACCACCAGAGAAGTTGAAACCTGAGTGGCCGTCGACGGAGGTGTTCCTCGAGAGGGACAGGCAGGACAAGCGTCGACAGGCGGCGGACTACAATCGTCGGCATGCCACGACAGAACTGCGTGGGCTCGCTGGGGGCGACAAGGTGTGGGTAAAAGACGCTCGGTGCAGTGCAACGGTGCTGAGTCGAGCACAGCGCCCACGGTCATACATAGTGGAGACGCCACAAGGGGTTCTGCAGCGGAACCGGAAGCACCTGGTTCCATACAGTCCAAAGGAGCCAGCCCAGTCACCTGGCCCGGAACCTTCCGACCGTGAGCAGCATGGTCCTGGCAGTCCGGCGACCCCTGAGGGGGTGAGCCCAAGATCCCCGGCACCCCGACAACCTGAGGGAGTCCAGAGAACCCGGTGTGGCCGGGCAGTCATCCCTCCTCGACGTTTGAATTTGTAAATAGGATTTCTATTAGAAGGGGAGATGTGGAGTGGCGCTAGTAACCTGTACTAATATACTCACCTAGATGGCGCCACGTGTTGTTAAGTTTGATGTGTAAATAAAGGAATGAAGCAAGTCGCTTCAGTTCACTACCGGCTGCCTGCCTTGGAGTACGTTTCCTCTACAGTAATCGTGAGAAAGAAACGACGGTTTTGTCGGGCCACTTATATTGAGGGCTTTAAGCGGCCAAAACCGAAAGGTCAATTTTTCTTTTTTCTTTTTTTTTTAGATGTAATATCGTGTGAATGAACGACGGTTTTGTCGGGCCACTTC
>JABSTQ010007300.1:0-19246 GCA_013358835.2 Ixodes persulcatus
GGAGTTTTTCGCTCTGATCGGTTTTTTTGATCGTTTTCGCCGTCCCGCAACGCCCTCCGCAACCACCCGGACCTCTACAGTCTAGGCTATCGGCGCGCAGGCGCAGTAGTAACTTCTTCGTTGCGGAGGGCTTAACAGAGGGGTAAACGCGGTCTACGAAAACTCCCTATTCGTTTGCCCCTCCGCTAAGCCCTCCGCAACGAAGAAGCCGCTACTGCGCCTGCGCGCCGATGGCCTTGGCTGTAGAGCTCCGGGTATCGTAGTGGGTTGCGGAGAGCGCTGCGGGACGGCGAAAAAGATCTACGAAAACTCCCTAATATAGCTCCAAAGGGACCACAGCGGATAGCGGCAGCGTGTCGTATAGGGGTGTTGGAGCGAACAGCATCGGATATGGAAGCCGACAGTAACATCGTCTTTAAAAGAAACTAAATACGTTTACGAATGTCTGTAACGCGAAATTAGAGCGCAGCTCTTGAGAAGGGGAGGGTACTGAGGGGAGGGTGTGCCCCTCCTCCCCTCCTCATCCTTCATCTCCTCCTCTACCCTCTACCTCTCCACCCACTCACCCATCTACCCCCCCCCCCCCCCCGATTTTGTCGGTTGGTCGATGCTCCTTCGCACACCTCCGTCTCCTGCTTTCCCCACCCTCTGGACCTCCACTGATCCCCAGTTCCTGTGATGTAGATCCTCCTGAAACCCCCTTCCCCCACTCCCCCTAGACCCCTTAAACGCACCCTTCTCTCTAGCAGCCTTTGCCCCTTCCTACCACCCGCTCGTCCCCGTTAGAGCATCAACCATTCTCCCCTCTCCCGCTCTCCTCGCTCCCCCCCCCCCCCCCCCTTCTACACCCTAGGCTCCATAACCACCTACTTCGCCCATCCCTAAACCCTAGCCAGCACGCACCCCTTCTTTCCAACTAACTTCCCACTCCCATTTCTATTCCCTCTCTTTCTCCACCTCCCCCTAGACTACATCCCACCCTAAAACCACCCTTTCACTGTAAACGACGCACACACCCTCTCCCCGCTTTTCTGCTACCTACCCGGAATATGGTCCCATAACACCCTCCCACAAACTTCTCCCTTCCCGTAGGCATAGACCATGCTATCACCCCCTCCTCACCTCCCCATCACCTTCTTTCACCTACTCTCCACCAACCTCATGCCCCCTTGTCCTCCCTCCTCTACCCCAACTCCCCCTTTGCCCTAGATCCTCTTCCAGAGGTCGGCATTTTAGGTCGCCCTCACTCACTCTCACCCTCACAGCCACACTCACCTGATCCCCTCACTCACCCTCACCCTCACAGCTACACTCACCTTCAGCCCCTCACTCACCCTCATCCTCACAGTCACACTCACCTTCAGCCCTTCACTCACCCTCACCGAACCTCACGGCCCTCACGCCCCTCAAGCACTCATGGCCCTCACACCCCTCACACAATCACCGCTCTCACGCACTCATACCGCTCACGCACTCATGGCCCTCACGCCACTCACGCACTCACCGCCCTCACGCCCCTCATGGCCCTCACAGCCCTCACGCACTCATGGCCCTCACGCCCCTTACCGCAAAACCTTTGCTCTATTGAAATGCAGTTCCAGTACAACCTCATAGGTGGCACCAGCGTGCCAATGTGTTCTCTAGCCGTGAAACATGCCAAGTTTGTAATGCACTCAGCCGTAAGCAGTTTCAAGTGTGTGAACCAGCCTTGAGGCTCTCCACTTCCGGGGACAGCGGCGATGCCCCGCCCCCCCCGGGCATCCAGCCGACCAAACATCACGTCCCGACTCTCCCTTGGGGGGTTCCGGACTGCCGCGGCCAGAAACGAATTACACCCGGTCGATACTCCCCTAAAAACATCAAGCACAGCACGATGCGGCGAGATTCAATTTGGAAAGGAACTGCAGGCCGCAGGCAGGCCCCTAGTGTACTTCAGTGCAGCTGACTCCGTGGGACGTTGACTCGCGACTGGCGGCCGTTCGGGCGGGCCGTGCACGCTCTACAAAAGGACAAGGAGTGAGAGCGGCGAGAGGTTGTAATAATGAGCCCGCGAATGAATCGAGTGAATGTAATGCGGAAAGTGAGTCAAGGGAAGAGCTGTTACCAGCACTCGAGCGAGACCATGCATCGAAGCCATGGCGGCGAGGCCCTTGGTAACGAGGGTAACAGACAAAATTTATTTTGTCTGTTACCCTGTTATTTTGTACTGTCTGTTGGTAACAGACAGTACAAAATAGCTATCGCTTTTTACCGCATTTCGAAACCCAAAAAAGGCATGCACTCGATACCCAACAAAGGCTTGAGGCAACTTCCAACCTCTGGCACCTACTTCGGGAATGCCGATGCTACCAAGGTCCTTTGATGTGTTTGCATTTGTCCTGCATGTATACTTCGTCTCAACTTAGCAGGGATACTGTTAGCTGCGCATGCTAAAAGCGCGACATATTTGCTTTGTATGAAGCCTCGGCGGCTGCACGAGCGCTCGTGCAGCGAGTGCTCCAGTTAAGGCAGTCAAGGCTACCCGCTCGCGCTTGCACAGCCTTCGCAGTTTGTCCATGCTAAGGTGAGACGAAGTATAGACCTTTTCTTTAACGGCGCCGCCATCTTGAGAATTGCGGCGCCAACGACGCCGTCTAGCGGTTTAGAAAAGAAATACCGGCTAGTTCTGGCAGCCCAGCTATCTGGGTAGGCAACGGTGTGGCTATGGGGGGAACTTGGCTAGACTTGGCTAAGGTGGGCTGCAATAACTTGGTTGGAGTGGTTGGAGCTTGTCCGGTTGAATCCAGCTGGCTACTCACAGGCCCCTTGCCTCCTCGAGAGAACGACGACAAAGACGGTGGGGTGTTTTGATTGAGTTTCCACAGCGAAGTATAAATGAGCAGTTTAATGTAGTCTATGCAGGTAAGCTCTCAGCATTTGATAGCTCCATCTTGAGTGGTGGCATGTAGACTTTTTCATACCTTTCACATACCATGGGGCTTGCAGTGATAACCTAATTGGACCACCTGCGCCGGGAATTAAAATCGGTCCTCTTGTCGTAGACGAAGTGGTCGTGAGCTTAAACGTGACGTTGTGTCTGATACGAATCTCTGGCGATTCGAGCTCGCAATCGACTGACTTCATAAATAAGGATTCTTGGGGAAAATACGAAGCTCGATAACATTGCAGCCACACTCGCGCTGCAGCTTCTTGTGCTCATGGCACACATTATGCTATTGTACTTATGCTTTTTTAAATTATTTATCCATCCGACTACCACGCAGTGGTAGCCAGACAAGCGTAGATTTTCGGAAATTGCAGCGCGGTAAAAATCATCACTCGGAACTACCTCATGCACGACGTTCGTTTTTAAGCCTTTTCGCCCATACCCTTGGCGGTTGCATACCCTGTGTCAGCGGGCAATCCAAAAATGCACCAGGTCGAGGGTACGTCAGTTACTGGCTGGTTTGAGGTTATGCGAAAAAGGTCTATAGACGTTTCCACTGTTTACAAAAACCACAGCCCACACGTGTTAAATCACAGTCCAGAACGCGCACGTTCGTCGCTTCGGAAAGCGAGCAAATCACGCGCCATACGCACGAACACTGAAAATGGAACCTGCCAAGTGTCCTTTTTTGGAAAGGTCTTGCACGAGGCTCATGTCTCGAGCGGCCCTTGAAAGCGAATGGCGGCGGAGCACCCGCTCGTGGCACGTGTCTTGTGCGTTTCCACAACAATGGTTGGCGGTATCTTGTAAACGTGAATTTTATCGAGGGACTTTAGCTACGAGTGCATCGGGACGCCGTGTGGGCTCAGCTGCCTCGGGGACGCAAAACAATCGACGAGTCAGCACACCAGCCTACTGGGCTTCCACTCCACCCTAAAGTGGACTTGGATTCGCTTTTCGCGTATTTGCGGAGGGCGGGCCTCCAGGACTGTGATAACACCCTTCCCTCCCCCCTGACGCCGCTAGGAAAGAGGGGGATCGCGGCCATTAAAGGGCCAAACACATGCGCGTCCAAACTGTCCGATTTCGCGTGCGAACCGCCGGAACGACCTTCGAGGGCGAGGGTTTTCGTCGCACCGGAGGCTACGAAAACCCTCGCCCTCGAAGGTCGTTCCGGCGGTTCGCATGCGGAATCGGACAGTTTGGACGCGCATGTGTTTGGCCCTTAAATGACATGTTTTCACTCACTCACTAATATTGTACTTTCATGTAAAGAAAACAAGCACACTTAAAGTATATTTTAGAGTCTTTTAACTAATGTGCACATACTACAAGTACACGATTAACAAACTGTTAGCAAACCAAAGACATACTTTTTTTTACCAAAGGGGAGGGAAAAGGGGGAGGGGGAACGCACGGGTAAGGCGGACGGATAGCACACGTTCTAAATTAAAACGAAAATTGTGTAATATCTTTTAGCATTAAAATGACCCGGTACGCACTACTACAGTGAAAATGACCCAGAAGAAGACAGTAAGTGTCCATAGTCGACGACATTGCTCGGTGGCGTATTAAAACCTTTTAGTACATGAAAGAAAAAAACAGGTAAAAAGTTTGCGTGATGATTTGCCGAATGGGAAGACAAGTGCCCTTAAAAATGTCTCAAATTTCGTATGCCGGGGGATTAGAACGAGATAAACATATCTTTCCCACTTCACTTCTTTCTTTCTCGCAATGTCGCTCTCATTTTCGAAGCACGCTACTGACTGGGAAATACCTAATCAGCGAACCTGATCCACTCACGATTCAGCACGTTTGGGTCTGCGTCGTACGCGTTTATGTAACTTCTCGGTTCTTGACATCGCTAACTTGACTTCAGCTCGAACAAAGTATAGCGCATTTTCGGTGGGAGACTGTTTCGAGTCGCAGATACACACAAAAAAAAAAAAAAAAAATGCTAAACAATTTTGCCCGCAAAAAAAAAAAAAGAAAATCTTAAAAAAAAAAAAAAACACGTTTGTGGCAATATCATCATAGTGCGAGAAAAGCAGTTGTCGGGATATTGTGTTGTCGATCGACAACCAACTTCGCCGACTTGTTCTCCGACAGCCGAAGAACGCCCCGTCACACCGCAGCCCTAACCCAGCTATTTAGTGACCAGTCCGGCACGCTTTTATTTTATTTTTCTAATCTTTTCTAGCTATATTTCTTTTATCGTATTCCCCATACGTGCTTTTCCTAACCCGCAATGTTTCGCAAGCGCAAACTGAAAGGAATCGTTCCCCATACACCTCACAGATTCCCTATAGTGTTTCGTCGATGATTTCCTTACGTTGCCTCAGTACACCGTCCCTTTTTTTTGTATAGTGTTGTTTTGCGTTTTACCACAATTTATTTTGCGCGTACTTTTGTGCTCGTACCTATTTTTTTCTCTCTCCACCAGTTTTTTTTACGCTTCCCCAAAATTTGCGGGACCAAGTTTTTTCTGTGTCTCCTCCGTCTTTCTCCTTCCGACGTGTCCCCACCAATTTTTCATTTCATTAATTTTTTTATTTTATTTTATTTTGTGTCGTTTCATGCCCACTGAATTTCCTGGTTGTCACCCGTTTATCCCCTTTTCCCGCTCTTTGAGTCGTCTTTGAAAGCTTCGTCTTCTGTCCGGTCATCCCTACATCTGTTTAGACCTCCCCCACCTTACCCTCCCCCTCCCCCCCCCCCCCCCCACACACACACACATACAAAACAAAATGTTAGGAAAAACGAAAACAACGGAGACGACCGTGAGGAAAAGTGGGCGGCTGGCTGTCCGTTCTTCTTTTGACCGAAAGCGATGCGGGAACAACGCATCGGGATCTGAGAAGGATTATGGGCGCACAAAACACACGCCGAAGGCCTGCAATCCCGCGTGTGCCGGGTACGATAAGAGGCGAGCTGTAAGAAAAACAAAACAAACAAACGGCTAACGTCGTTTTTCTTTTTTTTCTTTTTCGTACTTTCGATGAACGTCCTATCACGTGATTCTCTCGTGTCACACCGTTATACGTCGTTGCCGCAGCACGTGAAGCGAAATATCGCGTGACCCGGATAACTCGTGATAGCCGTTGTTTGACCGTGTCACGAGTCTCGGGCAGAGGTCCCGCTGTCGATACATCGCACAGAAGACAGTTCTGCACACACGATCTGGAACGTGTTTCTTTCTTGTACGGCGGCGGTCCTGCCACATCGGTCGTGCAAAAACTGCCTTCGGACATGTGCATATGTGTATACACGTGCACGAAGCAAACACGATTTCCAACGCGCTCGAGGCCCGCATACGCAGATATGCACTTCTGTCATCCTGTCTTTTGTGTGAAGTACGTGCAGCGGGACTGCAGATTAAGAATCAGCTCTTTCAGAAATGTTCGCTAGTTGTCCTTCGGTATCAGGCTCAAACTTAACACAAGTTCTTTATACGGAGCGCAAGTTCGTCTACTTCTTGCACAGGGGTTGCGATGATGTCAGAAACGTCAAGCCCCTATTGGCCGATTAAAAAAAAAAAATAGAGGGTAGACCTTGAGGATTCTAGCATTGAGGTCTCTACTCACTATCCTTTCAATCAAAACCAACCAGAACTCGGCGTCGTTCCGATGTCACCCGCGCGAGAAGCGGACGAAGTCCTCTCCCCCTTATCCCCACTCCGCAGCCAATAGAGAGTTTTAGTAGAAATAAAGAGTTGTTGTAGAACGTTGCGACGACTCCGACAACGATACCCGACGATACTCAGCCAGCGCCATCTGTGCATGCAGCGTGTCGTCATCGGGTATCGTTAACGGGGGTAGCGGAGGTACGGGAAACGATCGACTAAAGCACCCTAATGAGATTGCGGCATTAAGCGATGAGAACACAGCAGAACGAATCCAGAAGCGTGAACATAAAAAAAAGAGTATAGAGGACACTGAAAACTGTTTACGTGTAGGAATGCGAAAGTATTCCTACACAGCGCATTTCTACAATCAGCGCGCCATGCGTCTTCCTTTTTCGCCCGGCACTCTGGTGGTGACATCACGCTCCCCCACTGCGCAGGCGCGGCGAATCCCGCCGGCTCCACGGCTTCCGTGACGATGCATCTGCGTTGCTCTGCTTTTCTTTGTTTTTCTTTTTTTCGAGGCGCGTCCGCATTGACCTTGAGTTGCCCCGCCGGCTTCCGTAACGAAGCATCTGCGTTGCTGTGCTTTTGGCCGATGGGAATTTAACTGCCGTTTCGCTGCTACAGACGGTTACAGGCAACGCCGGCTCCGCTCCATGGGACAGTTAATGCTTTCGCATTAAAAGCGACGCCGTCACAGTGCTCATATATAATAAAAATGACACCATAATTCTCTGCAGACATGATGCTTATCCGTGGACGCGCCTCACGGACGTTCAAGCGGCTTCAAATATATGCGTGCTTCGAACGTGACTGCACGCAGCTTTTGGATGACCAGTGCCACCGTCATAGAAGGAAGAAAGTCGCACCAGACGGTGTCTGCACTCTGTCTCTCGCACTATGTAAGTCTGGGAGAACTCGTCACGAGCCCACGGTCGTGTCAGGCCGACCGGTCATATTGGTGAACTCGTCAGTTTGGTAACTGCAATGTTTTCTATGAGATATGTACGTTCCGAAGCGCAGCGTCCAGATGGCGTTCCACTGTACTCTATGGAACACACAGTTCGTAAATGAAAATCTAGATGGCGCTTCGAACGACAGGAGGCGAACTGAACTGAGTGAGGGGGGCTACCCCCTTCCGCGGGAGTTACACAACTTAGGTAGTCTAGTAACGTTGGCCATAGGCTTCTTGCACCTGACGTCACTTCCTGCTAGACTCAGAATCAAGACTAACATTGTCGTCTGCTATCAGTGCCTTGCTGCCATGTTGGAGGCATTTGGCGTCTTATTGCGGCAGCAGTATAGTGCCGTAGTCATAGAGGCGTCTTTGTATGACCACATTTCAGTATATTTTCGTGTTCTAGTCAATCTCAAAGAGGTTCCACGCCTGACACAAAGTGCAGCCCACAAACCCTCGGCTGGGGTACGAAGCTTTTCTATCGAGATCATAAAGTTAATATAAAACATCCATAGCGAAAGGTCGCTTGCATTTGGCTGATTCGGAACGGCGGGGCATAGAAGAGGACATCGGCGGTGTCAGTTAGCGTTCCCGATGAGTCCATAGCGCTGCCGACGCCTTTATATTCACAAAGAAGCAGAAAAACATCACCTGTATTGTCTGCACCTTGATAGTTTCTCTCTTACTTTGCACAAAAACACCGCAATCGCATATTTACAAAATAAATAAAAGTGGCAAGCGCTCGAGCACCTTCAACTTGTCGCGGCCAACCTTCGTCTGTTTTCTTTTTCTGCTTTTTTGTCGCTTTCTTACTCGTTCTTTCTCTCAGGACTGGAGACATGTGAGCGCCCAGGATTTGCCGTGTTCCGCTCCCGTCTTTACTCTCCTGGTCGAGATTGTGCCGGCCTATTCGTCGGGATTCATTCATAACGTCGGCGAACCGATTTCTCGAGCGTCTCCTTGTTCTGGTTCCTATTGATTTCCGATATTCTAAAAACAAAAAACAAAAGAAAAAAAACAATACTGCTGGCCGTAGCTCCGTTGTCGCCGACTTTTACGGCTGGAACAAATAATTACGGCACCACTGACCATTTTAAACCTCGACTGAGCGGACAAGCGAACACTGCCCCAGAGCACACGAGACATATACACCAACTCATGTTTACAAACAAACCGGAGCGCCCCTAGCGGACGCCACCGGCGCCGCGCATGCGCGATAGGGGTGTGGGCAAAAAGCTCGCCGTCGCCCATAAACAAACCATTGAAATGCGATGTTATCGGCGTCGGTGTGAGTCCCCCTGCCCTTTTTCGCGTTCAAATTGTTGATTCTACGTCTTCCTGACAATTTCTGACTACTTGAGCGGCCTCAGCGAAATTAACGAGGCTCGTTACACCGCAAAGCTTCGAGTGAATAATGTGACATGCGGCGATTCATTCCGCGTGGACGCCGCAGAATGGACGCTAAAGCCTGATTTGCATGATCAGATTTCGCTCGCAATTTTCGGTCGCGACGTCGCTCGGGGTGCAAAAGCGTGAACCGTAGCTGAGATGGTCGACGTCGATACTGAAAATCTCAAGCTGAATCGGACCAAGGGAAGGAGGCAAAACAAGCCGGTGATGGCCACTGGTAACAATGATCAACATATCTTTGTATCTATTGTTTACATCCAGCCTGCTTACCAACCTTCCAACTGAAATCTTTTCAGGCGTGCACTTACTTCTTATCGCAAGTACCGGGCCCACGTTTAGTCTACGGGCCGGTATCGTCTAAAAGAGCAGACGACAAGCAGAAACGTTTGAAAGAGCAGACGACAGTTCGAACGATTAGGCGGCCGTTTGAACTTGAAGACTCACTGAACGTAGTCCGCAGGTGGTCCGTACAACTTGACGGTTTTCCGGCGTTCATGTTGAAACAAAACAAATAAATCTGATGACCACAAGTATCGTGAATTCAACCGAAAGTGCTTCCCGCCCAAGCAATCGTGGTCCGACGGCGTCTGGTTTTCCCTTTTCACGGCACATATCCACGTTCTCGGACGAACCGAGCACATGAAAACTGACCTTGAAACCTTTCTCGACCCTTTTGGTACAGCCCCAGTCGCGGCGTTTAGACGAGAAGGCAGGTTTTTGTCTGGTTCCTTTCAAAACAACGCAGAAATACACGTCTCACATGGGGCCTTCCGCCCACAGCCCCAGACCGGAAGTGCGACCGACGCGCCACCACCGCGCCGTGACGTAACAGAGATGAGTTCGTGTATAGGATAACAGCGACGAATGCCTCCAACATGGATTCCGGCGGGTTCCGGTAAGATTTACGAACCGGTATAGAAGCGTTGCATCATGGTCTCGTACAAGACCCACATGGAGAACGGCATGTGACCACGGAGAGGAGACTGAGTGCGTCTCAAACCGGCCAGTTCTCGATCGGAGGTTTTCGGACGCAAAGAGAACGAATTTTGAGCCGCGAATTGTGTTCTGGGAAATTGTTGGGCTCTCATATGTCATGTACAAAAAAAAAAAGCTTGGCGAGCATAAATAACCTCTCGGTGTCCCTTTAAATAAATTACATTTTATTTTCACAGCGTGGTAAAGGAGTTTTGTTGAAATTATAGTTAGCAAAAGAAGTTGCATGTTTTTTTTAAATTAACAATTCCCCCCCCCCCCCCTTTCCTTTACAGAAACGCCGCTGTAGGTGGCAACGCTATGCGGAGCGCAAGTTCGTCTGCTTCTTTACGCTGCGCGAAGTAGTTCTTACGAAATTTGGTTGTCGGAGGAAAAAAGTTATGCTTTTCGCGTTTGGAACGTGTGCGTCTTGATAAGATAACATATATCTAATCTAAACTGCACCTACATATATCTCAATTGCATACACAAGGGGGGAAATTAGTAATGCTGCGCGAGGAGCCGGACTACTTTTACTACGATTCTTGAGGTGAGAACGAGTATAGATGCCTTGAGGTCTGCCCGCTACATTTTTTTTTATTCGGCCAATCACGTTCGGCGTTCTGGCATCATTGCAACCCCTGTGCAAGAAGCAGACGAACTTGCGTTCCGCATAGGCCTGTTTCTTTCGGCCAGGGGGCGCAAGCGCGTTCGTATGACGCGACCATGTAATACTTGCATCGAGCATAATAGGCGGCGCTGCAGCTTTCGATCATGCATAAACCAGGGTCATTTCATGAGCATGTGTCAGCAGTTGTCTACGCGTGGTAACAGAGCGTCTGAAATATATATATAAAAAGTTTACATAAACAAAAAAAAAATGCAGCTCGCGCATTCGTTGTCCCATCAAAACGATAAGAATAATTTTCTTGTAGCTATTTTTTTATTATTGTTGTTTTGTTA
Organism: Ixodes persulcatus; assembly: GCA_013358835.2. NCBI lineage: Eukaryota > Metazoa > Arthropoda > Arachnida > Ixodida > Ixodidae > Ixodes > Ixodes persulcatus. Next base: position 10,855 of record JABSTQ010007300.1, read on the forward strand.
CACAATTTTTTTTATTTTATTTTTTTTTATTTATCAATATTATTATTCCAATACATGGAATATAATAGGAGTGGCCCAAGAATGACGCACTATCTATACAAGATGCTTGCAATGTAAGTGTAGGCCCCCGCCACCAGAATGCCACGAAAGGAACTCTGAGCTACAATTGACAACAGTGTGTCGGCAAGTATACACATAGCAGTACATGACAATTACATAAGTTACATAAAAGATTATCTTGCAGACAGTAGCAAATATGACGCGAGAGTTTTAACAGTGGAGCGCCTTTGACAGTGAGGCGCCGTTTGCAAAAAGATCATATTTATACAGTCGATAACAGTTGCTCAAAAAACGAGGAAACACAGTCACAGTTGACTATATCTCGAGGTAGTTTGTTCCAATCGGACACAGTACGCGGAAAAAAGGAGTACTTAAACACATCTACCCGAGAGTGACATTCAATAATTGTTTTCGGGTGTGTGAATCGAGTGTTTGTCCTTTGGGAAAAAGCGATGTATTTATTTCGAGGTATTCTTATGGTTCCATTCCCGATTAGATAAAGCATTTTTAGCCGGGCTATCTTTCTTCTGAATGACAGCGATGTTAAATCCGTTAGAAGCATTAATTTTGATGGCGAGTTCTTTCTTCCGAATTTGTTGAAGATAAACCTAAGAGCTTTTCTCTGAATCATCTCTAGTTTGTTTACGTTCTTTTGCGTGAAAGGGTCCCAAATGACGCTGGCATATTAAGTTATGCCAGCTTAGCGTCTGCGAGCAACATGACAAAAAAAAAAAAGAAAAACGCAGTGGCGCACAGATTGAATTGCGGCCGAAGAATATTTGATTTCGCTCGCGAGAGGCACTGTCCAAATTTGAGAGTTAGAGGGCTATTGACAGTGTGACCGCTGCTTTGGGCTCGCAGAAAATCTTGGTTCCCAGTCGATGAGTGACAGGCAGGAGAATTTGAAAGGCGGGCATTTTCGACGGTCGCGCGAGTCCTTCTCGGTCCATGCTTCGTGAAATCCGCAACCGTCGGCGGTTGCAGCTCCGCTCTAAATTCATTTATTCGCCCCTTTTCGCAACCCCGTTCCGCATATTGTACTTTCGCCATCGCTCGCTTGTCTCCTGGAGTGCGTGCGGCTTTCTTCGTTCGAGGAGGCAGATATTCCTTTTCAGACATTTCCTTCAAGTATACAGAAATAGGAAGTAAAGATATAAATTTGTTTTTCTCCGCGCTTTTCTTTTTCTTTGCCTTTCTTTCGCCGTGTTGCATTATACAGACACGTACATGTTTGCTGAAAAAAAAAAAAAGGTAACTAAATATCGTTTCTCGTTTCACTCGCTAGAAATGTAACTACGTAAGTTTCTCGTTATTGAGATTCAGAAGAAGTGCTTTACTTCAGCTTAAAAAAAAAAAAAAACTAGTTACATTCTTGTTAACTCTGGATGAGTCGCTTTTTTTTTTCTTTTTTTTTTTCTGAAGCATTTTTGACGCCTGAGATAGGACGCGACTCGCCCGCACTTCGTATATCACTCCGCGCGGAACCTGCTGCAGAGGTGCAGAGGAGTCGAGGGGAGACATTTCGTCTGCTACGGGAGAATCGACGGCATCGTCTGCTACATAATTAAAAATGCCATTTCGCGTCCTGGAATAAAACTCCGGTTCAGTGCGGAGGCTGCTGGGTTTTCGTTGAGGGCCGTCCCACTGCCGGCAGAGGAAGGCCGTGGCTAGAACACGGAAGTTGGTGGGTAACGTTCGGGGCCCAGACGGGTCTTCTTCTCTGCCGTGGTGCCGTCCGGAGGCCACGGAAAAAGCGGGTTGAGCGAACTCTCTGGGTAGACTGACGCCCTGTCTCCGATCTCGAAACAAAGCAGCGCGCTCTCTTCGCAAACTCGCAACAGCAACAGAAACATATCGCGTCCCCTCTGTTTTCTCAGCGCTCCACCGACACCGCATGGTTTTGCCTCTGTCCGCAGCCTCGACACCCGATTTTGACTCGTTTTCCATCGGAGAGCGTTTCCCGCCGTCGGCGGATCAACTTTCGTCGATTTCCAAAACTTCTGTTAGCTCCGATGTTCGTTGAACAACTTCGCGGTACGACACGGTTTCAGACTTCCGACGAAGATGAGTACGCATTCATCACGATCTCCCCTTACAAAACAGGTCGCAACATTCTTTTTAATTTTTTTTTAGACTCCTTACTGACTTTTAAGAGTCCTACTGAATTTCTTTATAAACGCACTTTGTTTTGATTATTGTCAAAAAAAAAAAAAAAAACTTTCAAAAGAAAAAATAATGAAATTTTTTGTAGATTTTATATATATAAAAAAAAACGAAGAAAGAAGTTGTAACTGTAAGCAGTGATAGAGTGCAGGCGAGCTGGTAATGAATCGACATCTTGTAGACCCTGAGATGGGGAACAGTAAAAAAACGGACGAAGACAACAAAATCTTGTTCTCTTCGTCCGTTTTTTTTTATTTTTCCCCATCTCAGGGTCCACAAGAAGTTGTAATGACGTTTTTCTATAGGTTATTTCCTAAACAAATTCAAAAGGAAAAAAATAATGAATTTTTGTAGACTTATTTATAAAAAATTAAAAAGAAGTTGTAATGACGTTTTTTGTAGGTTATTTTTTAAAGAAAATAAAAACGATAACTTATTGACATTATTTTTATATTATTTTATTAAAAGACAGAAAATTATTAATTTTTAATATTTTATTAAAATATTGAGGGCATTTTTTAATCTGGAAGAAAGTTTTGAAGACTAGCAGCTCACTTTTGTTTGAAAATATTAAAAGGGAAAGACATTTTTTTACAGATTTTTGCCTGTTGACATATTTGTAAGAGTTCTAAAAATGATAGTAAGTTGCTTTACACTTCTTTTTCTTTTAATCTAGGATTCTTTTTTTTTTAGAACCAGAGGAGAAAGGCAAATGACCATTTTTATTCCCGTTTCTGTTTCTATTTGATAAAACACTTTGATAAGTTATAACACGTTCGACGTAGCGAAGATAAAATTAAAGTTACTTCCCACGTAACATAAACGTTCGCTGTGCCTAGTGTTACGTCCGGACGGACCGCTGAAACGCGTTTACCTAACCCCCCCCCCCCCCCCCTCTTCTCGCCGTAAACACTGAAAATCGATAACATTTCTTCGAGGAGCTGTTTTTGTGGATGTTGTTTGAGCGACTGCGCCGAATTATTATTAGTTCTACCAATGCCTTTCAGTAAGAGATAGAGTCCACGAACTGTGAAACACTGTTTTCCCCTTGACAGACTCCCGAGAAGGAGGTCGGACACTTGGTACTTTAATAAAGGCTGAGGTGGTCACCGGCCAAATGATTACCTTAGCCTTACATAACCTACACAAAGCTACCGTATTTACTCGAGTATAACCCGCACTATTTATGAACAAGGCCCTTGTGTCTACTTTCCAGCAAAGCACATATACAGCCAATCATCGCGTTGCGCATAAATAACATAGCGAATAACTAAATCAAGAACATGACTCTCCATACAAATGCAACCTTCACAGATGGTATCTATGCGCGAAGAGGTTATGTCTATCCTCTAAACAGCTGGTATCATGCTCTCGATCGCGGTGATTGGCAATCCGCGTGCTCCGCGGAAAAGAGAACCCTCAGGTTTTCTTCATAAATAGTGCGGGTTATACTCGAGTAAATACGGTATGAAGCCTTCATGGGTTTGTGTTTGTGTTCGCTTCTAATCTGTATTTGTGGCCATTAACAAAATCCAAAATATAAATTATAAAAAAGTGAGCCTTTTTTACGGTAATCTGCGGTTTCGTCAAAACGAATTCAATAAAATTTATGTTAGAAGGAATTCTAAAATATTTATGTGGCCAATTTTAACTAGAAGATATGTAAGTTGTCAAGATAAACTCTGGGAAACCTCAAAAAAGTTTAAAAAAAAGTTTCAATATGATTTCAGAAACTTTCCAACAGAAGTTTAAAATAACTTAACTACAGATTTTTTAAGGGTCGCGCCTGACGCCCAAACGTGCCTTTCTAGTTTCTACTTATCTTGCGTTGTCGGTGGAAATTAGAAAAAAAACAGAAAACCAAGGGATGTCCAGCAACTTGGCGAGGAAAGCGTTGGACTTGAAGCCCAGGATCGGGCCGTTGAGAACATGCAAAAAAAAAAATGGGAAAAAAGTGTAGTATTCACATCAGTGTTGCCAGCAGATAGACGTTTTTCGTCGAAGCATATTCATTCCTATATTATGAAGAACGTGGAACGTCCGATTTATTTCGTTAATTGTTTTTATAATTAGTTCTTAGCCGGACACAACTGTAAAATTCTGCAATGTTGGCACACAAACAAAGTATTTCTAAAATTTTACTTTTGCGAACTACTTCGGGATGCGTACGAACGCTCTTTTCCAAGTGGTGAACCGTCTCCCCAGCCTTTTGGCTGCGCTCGGAGCTCTGAAATAAAGTGTAGAGAGTTTTAGGGAACGGGAACCGTTTTTGCACATGCGATCCGATGCGGAATGGTGGGCTGTCCGGCACAAACTGCGCATGTGCGAACCTTCTGCGGTAGCGCATGCGCACTTTGTACCGGAGGGCACCGCATCGGACGCGAGCTGCGCGGCGCTGCGTGAATTCACTACATAGTGAGGACGTTCGGTCTTCTATAAGTGGCATCCAGTCATGCCGCAGCACTGCACGGCGACTTGTCCCCTGCGGTACGCCCGATGGCCCGCTGAGGGCCCGTAAAGATTCGATCTGGGCCCGCGGTATTGTACCCGGGTGCCTACTCCTTTCTGCTGCAGAACGCGCGCTCTCTTGTCGTCCACACGGTCAGAAGCAGCTGCGGCGTACGTCCATCTCAAAACGGTGTAGGATCGAACCGCCGAGAGGCTGTCGTAGACAGCCCTCTGGGGCCCCTAAGAAAAGAGCGAAAATGAAGACAGGCTGTAGACCGCCCCCATGGAGACGTGTCCTATGCGGAGAGCAAGTCGTCTGCTTCTTGCGCAGGGGTGGCGGTGACGTCAGAACGACGCCGAGCTCTGATTGGCTGATTGAACGAAACAGTGGGTAGACACCTCGAGGCATCTAGCGTTGAGCTCTGCCCACTCTTTGTTTTCAATAAAAGCCAATCAGAGCTCGGCGTCGTTCTGACATCACCGCCACCCCTGAGCAAGAAGCAGACGACTTGCTCTCCTCATATGCGCCGAGAAAAGGAGGAAGGGGAAGAGACGAGAGGGCGCGGGGGCGTCAGAACGCCCAGCTCTGGTTGGAATGATTAGTGTGTAGACCGATAAGGGCGAATTCGGGTGGTCAATCGCCGGTGTGCCTTTGTTGGTGGCACCGGCGACCAAAAACGCGCCAGCGGCGCACCACGTGACCCTCTCCACCCGAATACAAAGCGCCGTGAACTGGCGTTTTTATTTGCCCGGGTCCTGAGTGAGCTTTGTTAACTTCTTCCTCGGTTAGTCTATGGTACAATGAGCACCCTGCGTGCGCCAACAACGTACATTGCACCTTGAGATGCGTGTAAATACAAGCGGCTTCAGAAAAGTTTTCAAAATATTAACATTACTACAGTCTGTACATCTGACATGATATTAAATTATAAAATTAATGAAAGGGCAGATGTATAAATCAGTGTGGTGCTGCCCGCACGAGCGTCAAATTTCAATAAAATTTACGAGGATCCCAAGGAGCCTTGCCGGCGACCCTTTCTATATTCTGTTTATTGTTATTACCTTTTTTGGAGTCCTCTGTCTTCTCAATGCGCCCACCCCCCTTGAAATTATAATGCGTATTCAAGTATCGAGCTGCATCACTATGCATACTTTTTTTTTTTTTTCTTTTTTTCAGCGGTGTAATAACGTATTATTACGGAGTTGTAAAACAAAGTGATGCATGATGCAGCCCGTGTCTCGGAGCAAACTGACCTTGCGCAGGATGGACAAATTCTTCCCAAAATGTTGGCTTTTTTTTAAAACATAAATGATCTTTCTGTTCATTGTTTTCGCCATCTTGTCTCGGAGCACAAATGGGTGTCTGTCGCGATGGCTTGTTTGCCATTGAAACCCGCTATTTGCCGTTTTCGGCAAGCATCGTCTCGTTTGGTTCCCAATCCCGATTCGGATGTGACGATACCGGATACAGTCTGGCAGACAAGCTGCCCGACCTCTTGGAGCTCGGGCCAAACTTATGCCGGTAAGTTGCCGGCATACGCCTGGGAAGCGCCACCCGAACAGTTTGCACCCGCCAGCCTTTGACAACGCGAACGCCCTTGCCGAAAATATGGCAAAACATTTTGCCGGGAAATGACCACCCAAATTAGCCATAAGCTAGCCGCCTTTATATCCACTACACTCGTAAAACGCTTTAGAAAACGAAACGCCGACACCCGGCGTTCGGCTCTCGCATTCGAACGGGTTCGACGAATGCAGTGCAGACAAAGGCAGCTACCTTAGGTCTCCCCACTAATCCTCCCGCACTTAGCGGCAAACACGCTGAGGCTCGTCGAGAGTCGCCGCAAGGAGGCAGACGCGTGTGCGTGTTGGCGTTTCGCCGCGTGCCAGCATCGCGCTCGCTGCGAGCCGCTGCGTGTGTCGGCGGCGCTGCAGCTAGGTGGCGCTGCGTGTATCCACTGGTGATGACGCCTGGAAGGGTTAGGGCGCAGGCCTTGTCTTCTAGGTGGTATCGGTCAGGTCCACGGTGAAAGAAGAGAGAGGCGCCTGCAATGTCGCTGGAACAAGGATGTCGAAAGTTCGCTCGCATTTCCGGCAAACGCCGTGAGATGGCGCAGCATGACAGGGGCTCGGGGAGCCGTCCTTATTCGTGCACGCACTTTCAAGGCCGCACGACCAGGCCCGCTCGAACGCCCCTAAAGTGACAGGGCCCCTACCAGGTGATGCTCGAAGCCAATGAGACTCCGGCATTAACCAATAAGAACGTCGAAGAGCCAATCGCGAAGCCAGAAGCGTTTCTTAATTAGGCCTCGCTCACGTGGCTCATACGTCGTACGAAATATTTGCGGCAGACATGGTGGCAGAATTATGTGCGGGCACGCCTCAAGCATATTTGAAGCTTGTATGCTCTACTACATATAGGTGTGCTTGGAACATGTGTGGATACATTTTTTTGTGTGTGTGTGTGTGTGTGACCAATGCGAACGTCATAGGCCGGCGTCTGCAGACTGTCTTTTGTACGTAGCGTGGCCGCGGCTCCAACTGCAAGTGACTGCGTAGCTTTAAATTGTCCATGCATACGTCGCGGTGATCATCCACTGCCGAGTTTCCTCGCTCGTCTTTCAGGACCGCGGCAGGTTCTTCGAAGCAACTTTTCACGCAGAAGTTGGGACTGCCAATCAGCCGCTTCCGCTTGGAAGGCTAAAAGGGAACGAACGAACCGTGCCGCGGCGGCTCGCCGCTCAGTCGACCCGAAGGTTCTGGGCTAGTGTGCCCACAGATTACAGTGTTTTCGACCGTTCGATCGGGGACCGCGTGGTTTCCGGGTCCCGTTTGCAACGCGAACTGCGAGGAGGGGATGGGCGCGTTGGCCGTCTGCGAGCGCCTTTGCCTTTCCGCGCTCGTTTTCCTCCTCTCCGCGCGACAACGCAGCGGGCGTGCACACTAGCGATCAATCCTCCCGGAAGGCGTCCGCCATTAAAGTGCAAACGCTTTCCGTAATTTCAGTTGCTCCTTCTCTTCCATCTATGGGCTCCCTCTACTGGGCGCGGGAAGAACGCTCCCAGGTGGGGAGTTTAGCGGTGTACGACGCAACCGACGAGACGGGCCATCCTGCTTTGCATACTGTGCGCTTGCGTGCGCTCCGCTGCGCCCAATATAGTAGACCCTCCGCAGGACCTTGGACCGACATTGACGGTCGCCGTGTTTTAGATATAGCCACTCACTATACGCTTATCGGCACTACACCTCCGATTCTCTTGTGGGCGCCGCCGCCATTTTCTTCCTCCTTTCCTCCTCCTCTCCTCCTACCGCTGAATTTGTCATGGGTGACATGACACGAAGTCTTGACGTCATTTTCGCCGCTAAATTTAGCGGAAAACTGAACCCGCTAAAGTTAGCGGGGGAATTTTTCCGCTACATTTAACGGAAAATGTTCCCGCTATATATGGCGGGAAAATTTCCCCACTATTTAGTGGGAAAACGTCCCGTATGCAACACGCACGGTTACGCCGCGCCGACGGCGACGCCGACGCCACTTGACCTGGAAAACGGGCGTCTCAAGAGCTGCGCTCTAACCGCTCATTCACACTGGAAGCGGATCCGCGTTCGCAAAGCAGTTGCGAACGGTTGTAAAGATCCATCCAGTGCACGTGCACTCGTGACATCAAGCGCACGTGCCCGTTCGCAACCGCTTTGCGAACGCGGATCCGCGCCAGTGTGA